>JAULKM010167844.1:0-15916 GCA_032355605.1 Rubia tinctorum | reverse complement strand
CCAAGAGCAATCAATCAAACAAGAGGGGACCCTTCAATCACCTAGATAGAACCAGTTATGATACCATATAGAAATCAAACACGAGCCCAAATAGGGAAATGAACGTGAGAAGGCCCAACACATAAGCCCAATGAGGTTCCATCTAAAATCAATTGTTAATAGGTGAGACATCTAGGCTCTCCACTTCCGACGTGGGATACTTAAACAAAGATAGAGTTTCTTGAACGTCCAATTCCACACATATTTTCATTCGTGACTGGTTAACGCCTTAGTTGCAACATCCATCTTGATGTATGAACCCACTTGATTCTCAATTGCTTGAACTGAGTCTGTATTGTAGAAATACAAAGGTGTGAAGATTGTTATTCAGGCTAGGACAATTGATTTTTTTCGTGTTTGGTGTGAACTTTGTCGCCCATTTGAGTACCTTCATCATAGCTCCACTGAAAGTCGAAGTACTCTTCATCCAGCAGTATTGAAAATCAGCTTTGCTCTTTGCTATTGATTCTTATGAGTATGTATTTGTAATTAATCGCTCTATTGGGGTGAAAATTGATTATCTTGAACTAGCTTTTAGTTGCTCCATAGTCTGTCTTCCTTTTGAAAATTTTCCATATACATGGGAGATTTGTCCTTCGAAATTGGTGATGAGTTTGAGATTTGGGTTGGAAGGAAAGGAGTTAGCCAGAGGGGAGTTTTTAGATTTGAAGTAGGGGTGGCAAATGGACGAATGAGTCAAATATAGGTTAGGTAATATGAGTAATTAATAAATATGGGTATTGACACATTTTGACCCATTTTATGATGTGTAAAAATGGGTCGGATTGAAACCCACAGGTAAAAAATCATTCAACTTGTGGGTCAAAATGGGTAAAACACGAATTTCAACCAATATATAAACCCATATGAGTTTGATGAAAGATGGCAAACCAAGAAAGTAATCTGCCACCTTTGTACAGAGGCAAGCACAAATATAAGACCTTCTTTTCTGAAATCCAGAGGATTTTTCTCGGCTTCATCCTTGGATTTTGCAAACCAAGTCAGTTGAAGTAAATGAAACAGACCCTCAGTAAAAACATGAAAGCCAATTATGTAAACATGCTCAGTTCTTGAATCGTAAAAACCCTCATAAAAAACTTGCACTCTACTAACTCATATGGGTAAAACTTGCGGGTTTCAACCCATATATTGATTATATAATTTTATATACCAACTCATATGGGTAAGTCCACGGGTTTCAACCCATATGGGTAAATCCACGGTAAACCCAGAAACACAACCCACCCAACATATATTTTTCAATTACCTATTTGACCCATTACCCATTTAACTCATTACCCATTTTACTCATACCTACCCGGGTTTTAAAATAAATAATTCTCTTAACCCGTGGGTTGTTGGTCTATTTTGCCACCCCTAATTTGAAGGCTTAAATGAAAGAGCGGCTTCCGATTGAAATATTTGGTGAATTAGAGGTAGAGATTTTGGTAGCTATAATATGTTCGATATGGTTGTCAGACTGTGGCAACGGCTCTGCCGGTTCATAGTGCAGAGCCGTTATCGATGATTGTAATGATAAAAAAGAGGATGTATGCCTTTCACTATTCACAATTTAAAGAGAGGAATTATTTTTTATTTTAATCATACTATTGTTCTCAGCTCTAAATATCACTACTCTCTCAGTCTTAGGGCAATTTGCAGAGAGAGAAAATATTTCTTCAGATTTTTACTATGGTGAAAAGACCATATTGCCCTTGCCTTTTTCAACCCCAAATCTGATTCTCTTCCTCAACTCCCTCCACTGCCCTCTCCTTCTCAACTCCTGCCGTAGCCTCCATCTCAACTCCCCCCATGCCATCTCAACTTTTTCCGCCGCGCCGTCTCCACCTCCGTCTCCTCGACTAGGGTTCCATTGAACCAAAAATATATTTGGGTTCTCCCCCTTCATTATTGGAGCTCTCTCCGACTAGCCACCATCTGAAAGCATTATCCTTCCTCGGTAGCACGACGACGTGAGATGGTTACTCCGACTGCTTGGATGTCGAGGACTAGGTGTTCAACGTCAGCAACGACGGTTTGTTTAATTGGAAGGCAAGGGGAGGGAGGAGGCAAAGGCGGAGGGAGAGAGGTGCAGTGGCAGAGACAAGGGGAGGCGGAGATAGGTGGTGGAGAATGGAAGAAGGCGGAGAAAATGAGTGGTGGCGGAGGTAAAAGGAGAGGACTGGTAGTGGGGTAAAAGGAGGGCTAGTGGCAGTGGGGAAAAAGAGGAGAGGAGGGGTGGGCAAAAAAGAGGAGAGGAGAGGAGATGTTCAGTTAGGGTGGTGGAGGGGCAAAAAAAGAGTAGAGAGTTCAATTAGGGTTTTATGATAATAGTGTTGTATTGGGTAAAATTTTAAGATTTTAAAGGTAATTGTGTCTTTTAGAATGTTGAATATTTTTTTAAGACGAAAGTGTGCAGATTTGACTGAGAGAGCAAAAAAAAGTGTGTGGATTCCCCTGGGATGGAGGGAGTAATAAACTTAAACTTCAGATTATCGGTGCATGAAAAACTTTTTCAATTTTTGAAAGAAAAAAAAACTCACCATTACATGTACTTTAAAAATGTGTAAAATTAATATTTAGTCACTTATCAGATTTAGCATCACACATTAACCATTGATAACTACAGATACAAATATCAAGGATGACTCTATAGATGAAAATATGTCAAACCTTGATAAAACATTCAAAGGTAATGTTCGTGATTCTATAAGTGATTTCACAGTTTTGATGACTAGGTTAAGGAAGAAACTTAGAGATGTGACCGAGAATGCATTTATAAGGAAGATTCATAATGAAAAATTTAAAGATCAAAAGGGAGATATGTTGGATCAATATCACTCTTATCTCCAAGGATTAAATTCATGAAGATGAAAATTAATGAAGTGTTTTAAAAGAATTGGTTGGAACTTCATTTAGTGAGCTGGTTCAACAACAGTTTACCGCTTTCTTAGTTTAGTTTTATTTTATTTTAGCCCATGAGGATTTTGGCCTTGTTGGCCCGGGAAGAGATGAACTCATGGCTTTCTGTTAGGTTTTAGAAGGTCAAATCAAATCTAATTAGATTTATTAAGATTAGGTTTGATTAGATTGGATCATGTTGAATAATATTTGATAAGATTGAATAAGGCGGAATTTAGATAGGATTTAGCTAGATAAATTCGACCATGTTAGATTTAAATTAGGAAGTTTAGTTTCATATGGTTTTGGCTTAAGAGCTTCCATAAGTCATTACAAATTCTGTCATGATTTACCAAATTCCGTCTTCTTTGTCTTTGAGATGGCCGAACACATGTCCTATAACTAGGAACGGTCTTTCAACGTTTTGGTTACACTTTTATCAATCAAATAAATCATAGATTGAGTTTTAATTCGTTGCTTATTCAAGTGCTTAGACCGTTACATTATGAGATTTCGTTTTAGTGCTTAGAACTAGTTGTTCTTCGTGTCCAAGCGTGCAAGTGGTGATTGATTTGTGGAGTAGGTATTGTGTCATTGGAGATTAAGTTGTGTTCTTCAATAAAATTTGAATGTGCCTTCTTTTATTAAAGAAGGTGTTTTGATCAATCCGTTGAGGAGTACTTCTCAAACACTTTGCAAACATGATATTCGTAAGGAGATTCATATCAACTACTAACTAATAGTAGTATACTACAATGAATTATACAGCAAAAAAAAAGATCTTAGGATATCTTTGCCTCCAAGAACAAATCAATGTTTGTTCGGTCTCTTACTCTACATGTCTGAGTATAACCATTAACCAATATATATGCATGCTACGATCCAAAATTTGAGATCTTACATCTAATTAACAAAAGAATGGTAATCTAGAATCATATCTGAAAAAAATTAATAAAAGGAAAAGAATAAAATCTCATTCCAGGAATATTCATGTCTCAAATTTTCACCTCAATTTATATTTAAAAAAAAAACCCCTTAAGAATAAAGGTAGTGAATTGTGTGATCAATGTGGGGTGCACTAAATAAATGTGAACAAAAATAGGATTGAAATGAACCCTGTCGTGAAGACAAATAATAGACTATGGGATTTCGACTTGAAGAATCTTTACAATTGCATACTGGATTCCAAGAACCTAAAATGACTGTCCTGTATGTTGTGTACATGCACTACACCAAAATTTGAAAAACAAAATTTTGTCTATGTATTCTGAAAATTCACCAGACAAGATTAGCTGTTAAAAATTAATCTAATCCAACATTTGATTCCTGAAACATCCTTTTCAGTACGTAATTATCCCTTTTTTGGCCGTCCAAATGCACATGTCTTTCCCGCAATTACAAGAGCTTAAGTGTTCCCATCAACAAACTGGACATTACTTACTCACCTTTTTTATGCTAAGAAACTGGGCTATGGAAAAGCTGTTCTTGTGTCAAGGCAATGTACTACATATTTGGAAAAGATGTGATCAATAAAGTTGATGTTATTTAAATTGTAAATATTCATTAATATATAATTATTATCATGTGAGATGTTGCTACCCTCGTCATAACACGGATCTTTAGAATATTTATACTTTTTATATTTTTTATTATACGCAATTTGAGATATTAAGATTATATAATCATCAGTGAATAGTAGAAAAAGAAGTAAGTCAATTATAAAGGGACATGAGAGTAGGTTATATACACATTTCTGGGACGAAAATATGTAAAATGTAGTAATAAGTTAACAATAGCTCACGCGTTTTAAAAAATTGACACGATATTTTATTTAAGAGAGTGTCAGATTGACTAACAGTTAAACCAATCATGGAAAATCCCGTTCCTTTAATTTTATAAGTCATATTATAATTAAGGTAAATACATTTATAACCCTAACTTTAGTCTGAAAGTGTCAATATAACCCCGCAATCATAAAAAGTGCCAATTTAACCCTAACTAATTATAAAATGTGTCAATCTGACCCTAACTTTAGAAAAATTTGTGCCGATATAGCCAAACTCCCTAATTCCGGTGTTGACCATGAAATTTCGGCAATGACAATAAATGAAATGATGAAAATTCCCTTGACTAAAAAGCTAATAAATTGATACCTAAAATACCCTTCTTCACCGCCGTTGCTCCGCCACCAGAAACCACCACCACCGCGCCACCACCACTGCTGAATATCTATTTTCCATTCACCACACCCTCCACCACCACCACTCGCCACCACCCCTCCCGCTGCCACCACCTTAAATTCCTTCTCACCCCAACCCGTCCGCCGCCGTCGGTCGTTAGGGTCAGATTATAAACACAGAAACAAGGTCTCAACATTTGATTAAACAAAAGAGAAATTGAAAGCGCTAGATTCGGCCAAATTCTGCAAAAACACATAAACAGGGTCCCACAATTGTAGGACCATTGATTTCGCAATGGTGGATTATGCCAAATTATGCAAAAACATAGAATTAGGGTCTCGCAATTGACGGACCGGTGCCACCACCCCTCCCCACCCCTTCCGGTGCCAACACCTCAAATTCTTGCTCACTCATTGCCACCACCCCACAACCACCCTGACCAACCACCCCACAGCCACCCCGCTGCCCTCCGTCTTCCTCTCCCATTCCCTCACATTGCCAAACCATTGGAAACCCTAGTCAGCCTCCGCCACTAGCTGTCTCCAGACATTTCTCACTCCTATAGCCTCTGGCCACCACTCCCACTGTGCTCTATTCACCTTTGAAAATCCTAGCTACATCACAGCCACCCCATAGCCGCCAACCACCACTCCCGCCGTGCTTTGTTAATCAGAGTTTCATCAGAAATCTCAAACTGGGGGAAGAAACCATTTTTTCTAGAAAAAAACTGGGAAGAAAGAAACCCAGAAAAGAAACGGGGAAGAGGGGGGGGTTTCTTTTTATTTTTAAATTTTTAAGTCAAAGGAAAAATGGTCTAATCTGGCCAAATGACCATTGACTAAAAAGTCAGCGAAATCAAAGGTTATTTTGGCACTTTCTGAGATTGCAGAGTTATATTGACACTTTTAGCCTAAAGTCGGGGTCATTTTAGCACTTTACTCTTATAATTGTATGGGCAAACGATTTCTGTGACCCCTAATCGAAATTGTTTAACTTTGGCCCTCCATTTTATTTTTAACACTCTTGACTCTTGAACTAACAAAAGTGTTAAGTCGTACCACTTCCATCTAGTCAAACCAATATATATATATATTTTTTTTTACTTTTGTTGACATTTTGAGGGGAAAAATGTATTTTCCTATTTAACCCAAGAATTCTTTACCATTCAGAAGAATGTCTTCTTGAGTCATGTGTGCTTGTGCATTTCAACTCGGATCTAGCCATCGTCGATGACATCTAAACGGCTCTAAAAGACATCTTAAATCGGATCTCACATGGTTTGAGATGATGTTCTTCTGAATTGCAAAGAATTCTAGGAGTGACATTCTTCTGAATAATCCATGTCTAAGTGTACTATAACAAAAGGGCCAATTAGGACACTTATATAGGAACACTTATACAGGGACATTTTTATAAGAAGCGCCCTAACAAATGTATATTAAGACGCTTATAAAATTAAACATCCTACCATTGTGTGACACATATTAAAAGTTTCCCAATATATATAATTATGACATTGCAAAGTGACCCAATATTAAAATTACGGGGATATTTATAAGTGTTCTAATAGATGTATATTAGGACACTTATAAATTAAACGCCCCAATACATATGTAATTAGGACATTGAAAAGCAACCTAATATAATGAGACGCATAAAAACAACCCTATATTTTGTCTATAGAGTCACTTAATTTAGCGACCCAAGATCTATAGGGACTCGGTTTAAGGGGACGTTTAGAAACGTCATATGAATGGAAGAGTTCCAATAGAGATCTGTTGAGATACTTTTAAGTGTCCTAATAGGGTCTTTTTGTTGCAGTGGTGGTAGTATAAAACTTTTGAAAATAGGATAAAATCGTGAGAGTTTGGCCCAAAATCGAAAAGTATTATAATAACTTAAATTCATGATGGGTATTAGACTTAATCACATTTTAGTTTGGCAAATTTTAGGAAAAATCATCCTTTCATAGGCATATGGAAAGATGAGTTTGTATTAGAATTATAGAAAGATAAAAGGTTTTAGTTGTGATATTAAAAAATTATTATGCATGTGAAGGAATTTGGTTGCATGTGAAGAAAATTTTATTTACTAGGATTTATCTACATGAATGTTGTTTGGTTTGCTTCATCAATTTCCTTCAAAATTCACAACTACTCGTATAAATTTTTTAAATTTTTTTTTGGTTGCATGTGAAGGAATTTGTATTTACTAGAATTTTTCTACATGAATGTTGTTTGGTTTGCTTCATCTATTTCCTACAAAATTCACAACTACTCGTATAATTTTTTTAAAAAAATATTTTCAACATTCACATGTCACAATGTTCAAACATTCAGCATGGAAAAGTAAATTGGGTTAGATTTTAACTCACCCAAAATCCAAGATAATAAAAATAAAAATATATTTTATCAATAGTAAATTAGTTTTAATATTATGAATTTTCGTTATTAGATTGAGGAATTGATAAATATTGGAATAAAACAAAGGAATGTAGAAATATTGAAATAAAATAATTGAATTGTCTTACAAAACTAAAATATGATTTCCAAGAATATAAAACGACATCGGTATAGTTGTGGCTGGAGTAGAAAAATAGCGTGGAAAAAGTGGCGTAGAGGATCCGAACTAGAAAAAAGAAGTGAAAACACAGTAAAATAATGAAGGAATTGTGACTGGCCGAGAGGGTACTCGGTAAGAAATTTCCCACGTTGTGTGAGAGCTTTAACATAGTAATTTTACATATTTTTGTAGGAAAATTAAATTGCGTGGAAAGAGGTGATTGCAAAGAGTTGAAAAAAAGGAATAAGTAGGTTAAAATAATTCACTTAATATCATGAAATGAAGTTTGATAGTTTTAAAAAGATAAACCAAAAACCAAAATGTATAAAATTTAAAAATAAATATTATAAAAATAAGTATTATGAAAGAATTTCCATAACAAATGTAGATTGAGAATACAAAACAATCCACTTGACAAGAATGTGTATCCTCATAAATGGGGTAGTATTAATTCAATTAAAAAGTATTGAACTATAGGAAGAGCATTGAAATTCTTGGGGAAGAGGTCTGCATTAAATTGGGGATTAACTTTAAAGAATAATATATTTCCAAATAATTTTTTTAAAGTTGATGTAGCAAGATTTGGAAGTGTCACTTGTCAAAAATTTGTGAAACCTGATGTGGTTAAATGTGGGGATGCCACTTAAGTAAGAAATTGTTCTTTTAGTTTATAGTATAGATAGATAGATGTTGACACTAGTGAAAAATATCTATTGAAGGAAATGATAGAAGTTGGTTTCATATTTTTTTTGAAGAACCGTTTTTAAATGAGGTTTTGAGTTCGGAATTTGTCTATTTCGGCTCCCCTTTATTTTAAAAATGGTTCAGACATCAATTAAATGCGGTTCTTGAAAAATGACCTTTAATGAACATCAATTAAAGACGGTTCTATTGTAGAACCACCTTTAATGAGCTGATTTTAATGGATTATTTGGCCCAACTATTTAAAGACTATGGTTTCACTATTATCATTCTTTCCTTAGTCACTTTTCCACAATTTGACGGCCTCCTTCCTCTCAACATACAAAAAACCCTTCATTCCTCTTCACTCATTCCACCTTTCCTCTTACTCTCCGTCGTCCGACTCCCCTCTCTCCACTGTAGCCACCGCACGCCTTCTCTTAGTCCACCAGACCCTCCACAATCGAGTCCCCCTCTCCACTGTAGCCACCGTGTGCCTTCTCCCTATCTTCCAAATCCACCACGACCGACACCGCTCTTTGTTAGATTCACCATGGTTGTCCTGTTGCTTTTCATCCCCTCGCAACAAGAATCTCCCAAAATGGAAGAGCTACTCACGTTTTTTTATTGCCCCTTCATCTCGTGTCCAAATTCAAGAAGTTTTCATTTTGGAGGTTGATTTTGTTTTGCAGATTTCTAGATTCAAGAACAATTCATTTCTTTAATTGATTCAAGAAGTTTTGTTTTGTCCAAATGAAAGTTTTACATGTTTGTTTTGGAGGTTGTGATATGAATCTTCTTATGAAAACTCTGAATTGCGGAATTTTGATGATCTTTTGACTGTAACAAGGTAATCTTGCCTAAACTAATCACAATTGCACAATTTTTTTACTAAATAGGCTGCAGGATTAGCTCACATATTTTAAGGATATTACTAACTTAATTAACATGCATGATAAAGTAACAATGAAATGCTCACAAGTAAAGAGTAATAACTCAAAATTCTGACATGCTTTATATTAACAGTAACAAAATGACGTTTCATGAAATTACAAAGGGAATTAAACACGATGCCCTTAATTTGAATGAGTCATATTATGGACATCATTTCTTAGGATAAAATCATTAATGTCACAATTAAACACAGATGAGTTACCCTGGATTTCTGCAAAACCCAACGGATTGATGCTGTTCACATTGTGTGCGAGATTGACCACCATGTTGGCCTCATTCTTGGCATTCTTTGGCTTCCTTTACTCGGAAGACTTGTGGCCAACGATGTTGCAGTTGTAGAACTTCCTAGTGAATTTCGACTTCTTTGAAACTCCATCATTGACCCCCACCTTGGATCCCTTCGTGGCATGAGGTTTCTGTGATTTGGAACCTCCACTAACCTCCATGAGATTATCCTTCACTACAGGAACAAATCCATTGATCCTGTTCTTAGAGACACGGTTATCCTCATCAATACGAAGCTTTTGGATTAGATTCCTCATGTTTATCACTTTTTGCTTGTGTTTCAGATAATTCTTGAAGCCCTTCCATCTTGGAGGTAACTTCTCGATGATGCAGTAGACTTGTAGAGTCTCACATATCTTCATGTTCTCAGTTATCATCTCATTAAGCATCATCACAATCTCTTGAGTTTGACTGACCATTGACTTGGCATCAACCATCTTGTAGTCGAGAAACTTTCGAACAACCCACTTCTTGGATCCGACTTCTTCACTCCTATACTCTTGGTCAAGAGTTTCCCACAACAATTTCGATGACTCCTTCACTTGATAAACACTCCAAAGTGCGTCATGAAAGATATGCATAATGTAGTTGCGACAGGCATACTCCTTTTGATGCCACATCACCAAAGCATTCTTGCCTCGCTACTCTTGTCATCCACAATTGGACAGTCTTCACGAACATAGTATTCCAAACCCATAGTGGACAAGTAGAAGTACATATTCTGTTGCCACACCTTGAAGTTCATGCCATTATTAAATTTATAGGGTTTCACAATATGAGGAACGACCACAAGAGGCATTGCTCTAGGAGCAGTTTTAGTAATGTCACAGCTCAACATGGTTTTGTTGCACACAACCATAACCAATCAATTTTGGAATAAATTGAAGCAAATTTTGCACAAAAATTAAGCAAAAAAATTCAATAAAATGAATTTAACAAGAAATATTGAATCAATATTGAAATATAAATTGCTAAGAACACAACATGGTTTTAACTAATTTTTTTATTAATCATTCATACACTCATTCGAAAAGTTTATATTGCATATGATTTAAAGCATAAATGTGCTATACTAACAATAATAATATCACATTTCATGCAATCACAAAGTGATGAAATCACGATTAAACTCGTTGTCCTCGAGACGTATGAGTCCTGCCTTGAATATCGTTCAATAAGATAAAAAAAACCATCAAACTAATTAAACATGTAAATGTTACCTTGAGTGTTCGCAAAACCCGAAACACTATCACCTACTCGACAGAGTATAAGGACATTAAACTTATAGACAGTTCAAAAGAGAAGAGAAGATTCGAGATTCAGAAGATGGACTTGAGAATAGTGCAACTTTTCTAAGTTACTTGGAGGCTCAATTAATATTACTCTGAGAAACTTTAAGTATGAAAACGTAATATTTTAAATTTTTTTAACAAGAGAAAATATAATCTCCAATGAACAAATCATCATTTTGAATTAATACCAAAATTATTCGGATGAAATGATCTACTAAAAAAAGAAAGAAATATTTTAAAAATAAATTTTAGCGTGTTAAATATGATAAACCACATATTTAATTAAATTACTAAATTACACAAATATAAAAGATTATGTTCTTATCTACATGCTAATTGCTTCATATAAAGTAATTTCATAAATCCAACGCGGTTTCTTTTCCAATGACACATGATGATCAAGATTTTATACATTTGTTTAGCCAAAGAAATTCGATCTAATTTATAACGCTTCACTTTACTTGCTATATAGGAGTATATAGTCTCAACACCAATTTGATGCATTATTCTTGAATTGAGAAAAGTATTTTGTTGTTTATTTATATAATATTTTTATTTAAATACTCCTTTTGTCTAAAGTTTTAGAGGATGCTTATCACAATTTATTTTTAAGGTTTTTGGTATGACCAATGTACGTATACGTAATTAAAAATTACCACTGTACGAATACGTATTGAATCACCAATATATGTAATTACTTATAATTAAAAACTACAAAAAAATAATTTCTAAAAATTAGGATAAACATAAAAAGACCACACACATGAAATGACTGGGATTTTTACTAAAAATTCTCCTTATATTATAGTTAAAAATAAAAATTTATAATTAAATGAATAATATATGTGTGCAGATTTGGCAGTGGGAAGACTATTTTTTTCCTTCTGAATTTTGATGCAGTAATCATGCACTTTGCGCCAATCAAAATATTTTTATTTTAAATTCTATTTTAATCATATTTTAGCACATGTTAGTATAATATTGTGTCAAAATTTTGAATACAATAAAAAAATTACATTCATAAGAACAATAATGTACAATATTTCATGTATCAGGGCTTAATCATAATTTCATAAATGACAATTTAATAAATAGTCATTAACTATCCTTTTTTTTTGGAATTATCACATTTTTAATCACTTTTAACATAGAACGTGCATGCAAATTGATACATCATATACAACAATTAACATATTCTCGTTTCTCGGCAACATATGCATAGATGTTTGGATTTAGTTGAAGGAAATGAGTGGATGAAATTGAATGTAGAAAATAAAATAAGTAAAATAAGTTGATGAAATTGAAGGAATTTTGTCAAAATGAAAAGTGTGTTATTTAAAAAGAAACATCTCAATAAAGTAAGTGTGGCACAAATAGATAAACGGATGGGGTATGCAAATTGACATAGAACGTGCATGCAAATCGAGTCTCATCGTGCACATCGTTCTCTAAAATAAAATCAGGTAACAATTATCACATAAGAGTTACCTTGAATTCCCATAAAATCCAAAGGACTAAGTAAAAGTATGAGGGATTTGAGAATGGTGCGAGTTTCCAGTATGAAATATAGGATCTATTTATATTAGTTTAATTAGAGACCTTAAGGGATAAAACTTAAAATTCTGATTCCCCGTAACTAGAATATTTTTTTAAATAGTCAAATAAAAAATTGGAAAAATAAGAATATTTTCGTAATATTCCCATCGTGATAAACCGCGTTCTTATCTCTTTCCTTCCTATATCTCTTTAGAAGATATTGTTACGTTAGATTTATAAGATTGAATTTATTTGCGACGTGTTTGATATTGTAATTGATTATATAATTATAAAAATCGCGGCTAAGGATCCATGATGCCGCCGTAGATATCTCAATGTGGATTTGATTCGTATATCTCCTCAAAACCAATAAATTAAATAAATCTGACCATAGCCGTAGGCTACTGCCATTGAAAGAAAAAGGGAAAAAGAGCACTAATTAAATATTAAAAAAAGAGTCCGTGTCTTGAAAGACGATCTTTCCATAAATTATGAAAAAATCAAGGTTTAAAGTGTAAATTAGAAGAAATTAAGATAAAATTTTTGGGTTGTATGAACTGGGTTATAAAATTTATAATTACTACACATTGCATAATAAAACTTGAATATTGCAACAAAGACCTTTTACCTTTTATTATTATAATTAAACCCCGTCTTTCCATAAGAATATGGAAAGACCGTCTTTCCCAAAACTTTGCCTAAAAAAAAATGATGTCGACATAAACGTCTGAAACATTTAATTATTTAGGAAGACACTATATCTTTATCTAAATCTTTTGGCTGGGCATCTTATAAGCTTAATTTTCATGATATCATGCATATATTCAGCACGTCCATGATTCCATCAAACATATATTCGCATCTTATAAGATCTCTTCACTAACTATTTTTGCTTTGTAATCTAAAATAAACGATTAAGAATCATACTGTATGGTCTTAATTGCCGTGCATGTTTAGACAATCAAAATAGCAGTGTGCGTATTTTCATCTGATCGATGAAATTGATGTGTTTGTAATGATTCATCATTTTATTTGTTAAGATTGATGTATAGTTATTGATCTAACTATACAGATCGTGTATTTGTATGGAGAGATCATTATCTGTTTTTTCTTCAATTTTTTTACAGTTAATAAAACTAAATTATATCGAAAGGGAATCAGATTCTCTCTCACTCCCTTTCTTATGTTTATGCTAGGGAAACAAATATTAATTTTTGGCATTATTTATAAAATAACACACATACACATATATATATATATATATGAGTCTGTCTCTTGAAAGACGGGGTTTCCCAAGACTTTGCCTATATATATAAATATGAATTATTTCAAATGATCTAATGTACAAAAAAAATATAAAAGTAATTCATGAACTATTGTCATATCTAGTTCATACAAAACAATATTTAATATAAAAATTTGTAGTTCATCATCTTTAAGTTATTTTTAGGATTCCAGATTTCCTTTCTCTTTCCCGATTCACCCTGCATTTTTTTTGTTAAAGTAAAGTGATCTAGCACTTAAAACACTTGAAAAACATGTCCCTTTTTGTTGAATAATTAAAAAAAACGGCTGTTAATGTATTTTTTAAACTGAATTGAGCCGCGAATAAATTGAAGAAAAAAAACACGAGACAAGTATTTCTCAGCAAAAATGAAGTGTTGTAGTACTCAACAAAATTGAACATGTCCATGTCCACTTTTTTTTTGTTGAATCATATACAAGAGTGCTGATTTTTCAGATGTATCAATATATAGTACAGTAGCGGTCGATATTTTTGGAATTTTAGACATAAATAAAATAAAATTGTGGAAGCTCGATAATGAGATTAGCAATGATTAGGACACGACTACGATGATTAGCACAATCCTTAACAAAGCAAATTAAGGGTCTGGGGAGATGAAGGTTACATTCTCATGTGTTTAATTTGATGAAATGAGTTAGTGGGGCCATCATATCTTCTATAGCGGCCAGTGTTGAATTGTGGGTGCAAAATCGGAATCTTTTTCTGATCTTTTAGTTTTAAGAGTATCTGTGTCAGATCAGCAACATTTAACTACTCCTAGATCTGATCAAATACTTGCATTATGTTATGTTCCACCAACAACAATTACACTAAATGCTTAATTTGTAATGTATTTTTTTTGTGAGACAGATTTGTACTACCTCTTTAATTTACTTTGCACTCCATTTCTTTTGAACTATAAGGTATATAATTAAGAAGTCTAACCGTCAATTATAACCCGGATATATAAATAAAGAGGAGATGGTTTCGTATTAGATCGACTAGCTGCTACACTAAACATAAAAAAACCTTATTTTTATAATTATTAAGGTATGATTATAATTATTTAAATGTTGAGATTCGTTTTTAAAAGGTTTTAATAATTGTAAAATTGTATAAGGATTCTGAAAATGGACTTGTTTTCATTCAAATCAAGAGATTGCTTAAGAAATAAGCCAAACTATGGCAAACTAATGATATACAAGGACTACATATCAAAAATACAAATATAAAACAAATTGTATGAGCATCTCCAATGCAAAATGTCGCTAGACACGTAGGATCAACGGTCTTGAAAGATAAAATTTATCTCCAATGCAGGAGTCAATCTAGGGGGGTCAATCTGACGTGGATAACACGTGTACTGAAACCCTCAATCAGAACATCTCCAATGCAAGCTTCCCATATTAGAAAATATCGGTAGACACATAGGATTTACGGTTTGGAAAGATAAAATTTATCTCCAATGCAGGACTCATTCTAGGGGGCCAGTATGATGTGGATAACACGTGTACTGACACCCTCAATTAGAGCCTCTATTAGAGCATCTCCAATGCAAACATCAACTTAGAAAAAGATGATAGACACATCATCCTAAAAGACCCTCAAACCGAATGTACATCTCCAATGCAAAAGTCAGTGTTAGACATCATTCCTATATGGTAAAATTATTAAGTGACCCCGTCAAACAGAGCTTCTATTCTCAGAGGGTCAAAGTGAGGCCGCCAATATTCCATCTCATTAAACTTTGCTTCAAAATTCCTATTTTACTACTAATTAATTAAAGTTTTAACCATTTATTCATTGACACGTCATACTAAAGTTATAGTTGTGACAGTACTATTGGAGATGAAAATTAAAATATAACGTCAATAAATTTCATTTTCTTACATCACACTGAAGTTCTTAATTAAAATTTGCCACGTGTAATCTAAAAACAGGGAAGACCCCCTTACCATTGGAGATGAGTATCAGAAGTAGGGCCGTCTCAAACATTACGAAGACCCTTCCAGAAAAATTAATCTGAGTTCCTCTAAGAGATAATACATATATATATGTATTATATATCATTAATCATTAAATATCAAACATTTATTCAAGTACAATGTAATTTTTAATATACTAGTGAAAATTTATTTGAAAAGTGTTATCCTCATAACTTTTCTCAAAACAAAATCATCGATTAATTCTTCATAATTTAT
>JAULKM010167835.1:0-15916 GCA_032355605.1 Rubia tinctorum | reverse complement strand
TGGGTCTTATTAGACTCGACCCAGACCCGACCCATGATCATCCCTAGTTTCAGATAATTCCAAGAATTATTCGATGAAAGGATATAGATTATTTCATGGTCTTTTAAGTTTTCTAGAAAGGAAGGATACACCATTTAAAATAGCCAAGTTAGTTATAAAAAAATGCCAAATTAGTCATAAAAAATTCTTTTAATTTTTTTGAGAAAATATGACATGACAAGTTGACGTGGAAAACTTTGGAGATGCCACATGTCAAAAAATTGTTGTTTTAGCTATTAGTATAGATAAGAGGTGTTTTGTAAGACAAAGTCTTGGGAAAAACTGTCTTTTCATATGTTTATGGAAATACAGGGTTCAATTAAAATAATAAAATGTAAAAGGTCTTAGTTGCAATATTAAAATTTTATTATACAACGTGTCGTAGTCATAAAGTTTATAACTTGATTCATGCAACCCGAAAAATTTATCTTCATTACTTCTAATTTGCACTTTAAACCTTGGTCTTTCCATGGCTTATGGAAAGACCGTCTTTCAAAAGACAGACTCTTTTTCTAATTATTAAAAATTAGTATTTTTATTTCTTATACTCTATCTGTCCCATAGACAAGCTCATACTCGAATAGGTCATGCATCTCGTAGCATTATCTTTGTTCTAAATAAATGATATCAATTTTCTTGGGAAAACTCTTAATTGCGTAATTTTGAGAAACACTCTAAATGAAGGTTGATCGAACCATCCTCTTGAAATCAAGAAGAAGTCTAGTCAAGAACATTTTATGGACTTTACTAACATAAGGGACTAATTCGCAGGAACTCAAGAACTAGTTGCACCAAAATTAACACAAAAAATCCTAACGGTTCTAAGCAGTAATCTTAAATGGACAAATCTAACGGTTTTAACATAGAGTATAAACTCAAAATCTGAATATATAATGTATAAAATGGTGTATATAATCACTCATGTCCTCCCCTATTTATAGCTAGGAATTCTGCCAGTACACATCAGAAAGAAGACTGGATTTGGTAATTCCTATCAGAAACTGGAAAGACTTATGACAACTTTAAGAAGCTGAAACCATATCTAACTAAAACACCTAATTTAAATGTTAATGAGAACCATATTCATCCAAGTAAATCAATCCAAATATTGGTAAAAATCTTGAATGAATTTGCCATATCGAAACTTACCGTATCTAATTCTAATCAAATCAAAACTGAATATTCTAAACCCTAAAATAAAGGCATGGCTAAAATTAACTCTTCCAACGCCAACATGGCCGAGCTAATGGGCCTTATTCTAAAATGAAATAAATTATAATGATTACACTAACTCACTAAAAAACCTAGTAGAAAAAAAAGTATAATGTTCTTCATGATGTCTTTACTATTTCGGAACTCCTGGACAATTAATCCAAGACATTTTTTAAATTTATTCTTCAACTCTTTCTCATGAAGTTGATCAATAAAGGCATACAATGCTACATTTCTAAGCTTCATTTTTGCCCCAGTCATAAAACCAACCATGTCACTTAGAGGATCCCAAACACATTCTTAGAAAGTCTGATCAAGCTTTGGCATGACTTCATCTATAAAGGTAGCTTGACATTTGTACCATTCCCTCCGTGGTCGAAAAGTTTCGTCCTAAAAACTAAATCATCTTTAAAGGTGAATGGAGATAAATCAGCAACATTGAACGAAGTACTAACACCATAGTCGTCAGGCAAAACAATCTTGTAAACATTATCATTTACACATTCTAGCACTTGAAAATGACTATCACCATACATAATTTAAAATTTTGAGATTTCGGGAAACATTCCTTGTGCAAATGCAGCCAAATCCAATCACTTGGGTCAAATCTCACCAGTTTATGGCCTTTGGTCTGCTTTCTTTGCATTTAGAGCATTCGTTCATTCATTCCTTTGTCGCACATTTTCATGCAACTGCTTCAAAAATTAGCCTTCTTTTCTTCATCAAGGTTTCTAACATTTTTAAAACTCAAAGGAATAAGATCAAGTGGAGCAATAGGTAGGAAGCCATAAAAAATTATAAATGAAGATAAACAAGTAGAGTAGAATGAGTAGTACAATTATAAGCAAACTCTGCTATCAGAATGCACGCTTCCCAATTCTTCAAACTCCTTTATACTAAGACACAAAGAAGAGTGCCCAGAGTACGGTTGGTGATCTCCGTTTGGCAGTGAAAAAACAATTTTGTTCCCAGTTTGCTCCATAGTGTATTCCAAAACTAGGATAATAACTTAACGTCGCGATTAAACACTATGCTTGCAGGTATTCCATGTAACCAACTTTCTCCTTAAGAAATGAATCCACTCCATGCTTTGCATCATCGGTTTTCTTACAGGAAATAAAATGTTCCATTTCAAAAATCTATCAACCACAACCAAGATATAATCGTTACCTGATTGAGATCGTGGCAAACCCAGGATAAAGTCTGTGGAGATATCAACCCAAAGATGTGTAGGAACAAGTAATGGTGTGTAACGTCCAGGAGGCTTAGTTTTTTACTAAGCCTTTAAGCAATCAATACATTTACTACAAAGCATATCAACATATAGTGCCATTTTTTGCCAATAAAAGGGCTCATGCAATAGATTATAAGTTTTACGTGCACTAAAATGTCCCATAAGACCATTTGAATGTGCTTCCCAAAAAAGTAAGTCTCTCATAGAACATTGATAAACACAAAGCTTATTATCACGAAAAAGAATCCATCATGTCTGTAAAACTTGTTATAAGAACCATTCTCGCAAGTAGCATAGACAGGAGCAAGATCAAAATCAGTTGCATATAATTCTTTCACAAAATCAAACCCTAGCATAGCACATTCAATACGTGTAAGTAAAGTATGTCAATGACTCAAAGCATCAGCAACAATATTTTATTTTCCCTTCTTATATCGCAATACATAAGGAAAAGATTCAGAAAAACTAGACCACTTAGCATGACACTTATTTAACTTCAACTAACTCTTCAAGTATTTCAAGGACTCATAATCATTGTGAATAACAAACTCTTTATGTAATAAAAATATGTTTCCATGTCTATAGAACCCTCACAATAACATAGAATTCCTTGTCATAAACAGGATAATTAAGAGCACTTCCCTTTTACTTTTCATAGAATTAAGCTATAGGTCGATTCTATTGCATACGAATAGCACCAATACCAATATTAGATGCATCATAATGAATACAGTTAAAATTAGGTAAGCAAGAACAGAGGCATTACATAACCTTACTTTCAATTCATTAAATGTGTTCTCTTGACTTTCACCCCACACAAATTTCTCTCTTTTTAACTAGTTCATTTAAAATTCCTGCAATAGATGAAAAATAACATACAAACCTTCTATAAAAACTAGCCAAAACCATGAAAAAATTGTATCTGATTTGCATTCGCAGGGGTCGGCTAAGACTTTATAGCCTCTACCTTGGTTTCATCAACTATGATGCCATCTTGGGATACAACAAAACAAATAAAAACTACTTTCAGAGCACAAAAAGCACATTTCTTGATATTTGCATACAATTTATACTCACAGAGTGCAACAAGAACCATCTTAACATGCTCAATATGTTCATTAGTCGATTTAGAATAGATCAAGATATCATCAAAGTAAACCACAACAAATTGGCCAATAAACTTTTTCAAAACATGATTCATCAACCGCATAAAAGTACTAAATGCATTAGTAAAATCAAAAGGCATAACAATACATTCATACAACTCAAACTCCGTCTTAAATGCAGTATTCCATTCATCACCCTCCTTAACCCGAATATGATAATAACCCTGAGTTAGATCAATCATAGTACAAGTCAGAACCATGCAAATCTCCAAGCATATCATCTAACCTAGGTATAGGATGTCAATACTTAATGGTAATTTTGTTAATTGCACGAAAATCAATACACATACGACAAATTTTATCTTTCTTGGGAGCTAAAATGACTGGTATAGCACAAGGACTTAAAGTTTCATGTACATACCTTTTTTCTAGAAGAGCTTCAACTTGTCGTTGTAACTCCTTTGTTTCCTTAGGATTAGCTTTGTAAGCAGGTTGATTAGGTATCACTGAACCTGGTACCAAGTGTATTTGATGTTTAATGCCTCAAATGGGTAGTAATCCACGAGGTAGTTCCTATGGAAAGACATCTTCAAATTCCTCCAACATTTTAGCAAAACGTGTAGGAATATTCACATGCAAATCCTCCTTGCCGAATAACTCTACTTAAAATGTAGGATTATGACAAAAGAATTGTTAGTCAAAGCACGTTTCACATCCCTCACTGAAGCGTAGAATGAATAACTAAAATCACTAGGTAATTCAGGTCTCATTATAAATATATAAGGTAGAGGAGTAGGATGTGGATATAGAGATTTAGTCAACTTACCTGGACCCTTGGCCGAATTAGGGTTTGAAATACCTGTAATTTTGTCCTTATTTAAACCCTCGGAGGGTTTAATTTTGGCCACCTCCTGGGGTTTAGGTGGAAATTCGTCCAACACCCTCTCTTTGTCGATGTTCATGCACTTTTGAGCCTTGAAAACTTATAAAGGAGATAGAGGAGTCAAGGTAAACCGTGCTCGATCCTTAATCACAGTCACTTTTTTGGTGTAACCATCATGAACTGATTTCCTATCAAACTGCCAAGGTCTACCCAACAAAATATAACTAGCTTTCATAGGTATAACATCATATAAGATAGAATCACGATTTCCAATGGTGAAGTTAATCATGCATTATTTAGTAACTCTAAGTTTTATAGGGAGATGGATGATGAGTAGCAGGCAATGACAATGACTTAACTAGCAGATTAGAAACACGCATTTGGTATTGACCTGCTTGCAAAACAGTAGCTAAACATGTGATAACTTAATATACATGAAGCTTGATTGAGTGGTCATCAAAAGGCGCCAAACAACAATTCAAAACCATAAAACAAACATAACAACATGAAACACAAAAAAAATGCACATCCTAGATGAACTCTGAGATAAGTTATCAAATTAAGCTCTAGCATTTCTTCTCCTTTGACAAGTATGTATAACACAAGCAGGATCACCTTCTTGCTCGCCATGACCTAAAGATCAAATTAATCAAAGATCAAACAAAACCTTAACAATCGAACAAAACTAAAATGAACGAAACTAACTAACTAACCTCAAATTATACCACACAGAAACTGCAGAACCTCTGGAACAGAGTGGAAGACGTCGATTAAATAGCAGAACCACCGATGGTTACAAATGGTTACGAAAAAGGAATGGTAAAAAAATGATGAAGAAAATATGCGGTGGCAAAATAGAGAGGAACGACGGTGACAGATATTACAACAAAAAGCTCCAACGGACAGCTGAACGAAGGTGGCTAAAATATGGAGGTCACGAGGGAAACACTTTTTGAGGATGAAAACAAAAAAAATGTAAAAGAAAATGTTAATCTTTATATGAATTCCTGGATTTAGATTAATTATGAAATGTACCCATTTTGCAATCAAGTCACCGACTTATCCAATAGCTTAGAAAAGGTCACTTTTTAAAAGGTAACTTTTTAAAGACTTTCTCATACATAATAATGCTTCTATAAAAGTGACGGTAATCTGTCAATTATGTATTAGTCAATATCCAATTGAGTGACATTATTATATTTAATTGTTTTTATTGAATGTTTAAATATAAAACATTGAGAAGGTCTCCTGATAAATTGTCTGTCCTTAATTATGAACAACTCACTATAAATTTTCATTTATACACTGTATTTGTTAAATGAAACACTAAAATTTTAATTTTAAAATATTTTTTTCACATTCATACACGACTTTTAGTTATTACACATAACTTATAAAATACAATATTTAATTTTTAAAATAATTCTAAAGTTAATAAAGTAAAGTGGCTTTTAATTTAACAATTCTTATATTGTACCCTTGGGTACCATGACATTGTATTGTATTTACTACATGCATCTTAATATTATTATTTATGCATACAATATTTATGTAGTATTCACGATCAAATCATGATAATGCACAATCTCAGATAACATAATGCACCTCTCTACAATATGAAAGACACAAAATATCCAGGGATACGATACTCCTAGTACCAGGGATACCATATCATTTGCCTCAATGTTTAAGTCAAATTATGAAATGCACAATAACAACTTTTATTTTTAAATCTCAATCCAAATTATAAAGAGATGGTCTCCTGTTAGGCAACATAAACTTTATGCAGGGATTTTTCTGCAATTCTAACTCTATTCTAAATTCAGGGACATATCTCTAATAATTTTACAGTCCAGAGAATTTTTTGTCCAATTTTTTCCATCATTTTTTGCCAGCTGCAATCTGCAAAAAAATCCAAAAAAACCAAAAATATTTTTTAAATAAATCAATATGATCATCGAACTGAAAATCATAAACATCATCTACAACTAGCAAAACATCAAGGAAAATCATAAAATATCGACTAAAAATTACTGCAAAAAAATAAAATAAAAATCAACTAAAAATTGAAAAAACACCGACTACAACTAACAAAACATAAAACGAAAATCATAAAAATCATAAACTGAAAATTATAAAAAACATCAACAAATTTCAAATTATAATTTTGTTTTAAAAAATACAAACATCCTTTATCACCCAAAAGTTAAAAACATCAATTTCTATCAACTAAAATTCACCCAAAAAATGAAAAATGTCATTATAAGAAAAGGAGCACTACAAAACATCAGCCTATATCACCGAAAAACCTACAAATATCAACTCATATCACCTAAAATTCACCTAGAAAATAAAAAATATCAACATGAGAGGAAAAAAACTAAAAATATCAACTCATATAACCCCAAAATAACTACAAAACATCAACTTCTATCAAGAAAAACTCACCCCAAAATGAAAAATATCAACATGAGAGAAAAAAAAACTAAAAACATCAATGAAAAAACTACGGTACCTCAAGAGTATAAATTCTTCACTCTAAAAATCATAAAACATCAACAATTTTTTTGTTTTTTAAAAATTACAAATATCAACCTATATCACCCAAAAACTACAAACATCAACTCCTAACACCTAAACCTCATCCGGAAAATGAACAACATCAACATGAGAAAAAAAGACTCTACACACATCAACTCCTATCACCTAAACCTTACCCAGAAAATGAAAAATATCAACATGAGAAAATTAAAAAACAACAAATATCATTTTTTATCAACCCATATAACCCCTAAAAAACTACAAAAAACATCAATTCATATAAACTAAATCTCACCGAATAACGAAAAACATCAACATAAGAGGAAAACAAAAAGTTACAATACCTCAAGAATAAAAAATTTACAAATATCAATTTATATCAACCCATATAACTCCGAAAAACTACAAAAAACATTAAGTCGTATTAACTAAATCTCACCCAAATAATGAAAAACATCAACATTAGAGGGAAAAAAGGTTACAAACCAAAAAGTTACAGTACCTCAAGAATAAAAATTCTTCAAAAAAAGGACCTGGTGAGATTCGAACCTAGGTCACTAACCTCAAAGTTTAGAGTAATAATCACCACACCAAAGACTCATTACTGAACATACATTCGGTCAAATAATATTAATCCTCAATCGTTGTTGCCGTTCGTCCGCCGTCGCCGAGTCAATAATCTCGTGCGTGCAAACACGCGCAAGTCTTCTTCGTTGGCGGTCTGATTGGAGGAGGAAAGAAAATAAATAAAAACTGATATCTATTTGATATATATAGCATTTTGATGATTGCAAATGCATTAGATTGCTAAAATTATGAGCATATTTTTTTTTAAAAATCCATTCCAAATGAAATTTATAATAATTGCATAAAAAATCCTTGGCTAAAGTTTATCCTAGTTAAAACCAGACTTTGTGAATTATACATGGCAGACAAAGTTTGTTTTAAAATCAAGATTTTACCAAATCCTTTCAAACAATTAACATCCAATCCTTGTCGAACAATTATCGTGATTTAAATGCAATTGCCAGTTGCCACCAAACCAAAAACAAATAACTAAACGCCCATGCATTAAACTGTGTAATAATAGATTATTTTAATTTGTGTTTTTGTTATTGAATAAGTGTGAGATTTGTCTCCACAAGATTGGTTTTGTTTTTCGACCTGATTGATTAGATCGTTGTATTCATGATGATAACTCGATTTATTTGTTCATGTTGATGTATTGTTATCGATCTGCTTGTACAGATCGTGTGTTCGCAATTTCGTTTGTGATTTTATTTTTGTATTTTCATAAATTTGGATTAGTCAGATCTGTGTTTTTCAAGGTGTTTATAGTTTGGACAACATAGATCGTGGTTGGATCAAGTGGAGTTACAGTCGTAGAAGATCTTTGTTTGACGCAGTGATATTGATGCTGATACGCTCCTCTTTACCAAGTGGTCATGTTTTTCGCATGAAGCAAGTTAATATCACTGAGATCGATGTTACAGTTTTTTATTGGATCTTTATTCTGTCATAGTACAGACGATCAATCTGGTTGACATGTAATTTAGATATCCTTGCAATATGTTAGTTATTGCTAGAGTCTAATTAGGTTGATGTGAATTTCACTTATTGTAATAGCCGCTGATAGTTTTTTTCAACATTTTGGAATGATTGATTTTTTATTATAAAGAAAACGCCCATGCATTAAACGTCGGCAACGCTCAACTACCAACAACTATCAAAATTCAACGCTCCAAATTCATTTATGCATCACTTGAATATTCTATAAATCCGCAGACCCCCACGGCGCATTCAACCACAACACAAACACAGCCACTTGCATACTTCTAAATCACATCCCCTAGCTGCCATGGCGTTCTCCAAGCTCTTCCTTGTCGGTGTGGTGGCTTTACTGGTCCTAGCGGCACCCTACTGTGAAGCGGCGATAAGTTCCGGTCAGGTGTTGAGCGCTTTGTCTCCGTGTTCGGGATACCTCACCGGGGGACGGTTGAATCCCAAATGCTGCCCGGGGATAAGGAGCCTGAAGAGCCAAGCCAGAACAAAGCAAGACCGCCAGGCCGTTTGCAATATCCTCAAGTCCATTGCACCCAGATTCGGCAACAATTATGGCAAGGCGAAGCAGCTTCTGTCTATCTGCCGTGTTTCGCTCGGTTACCCTCTTAGCCCCAGCGTTAATTGTGCCAGGTGCGTAAACTTCCCTGCTGTAACTGAATGATGAAATGAGAGAAATTTGAGTTCGGAGTCATAAATGCTCTTTTATGCAAGCTAATATGACCGAGAATAATTGTGGAAAGTATGGATATTTTTGGGAAGCTGTGAGCCTAGTTTGAAAGTCTTTAAAGTTAACGAGAGCATTGAACAACACATTCTTTTTTTTATAAATGGGGTTTATAACTCATGGGTTCTTTTTTTTTTTAAAAGCAGAAGACATCGTTCAGTCCATAAAATTGCATTTTCTCTTTGTTTTTTTTTGACATTGCAGGGTGAACTAAGCTTGGACGAAGCTTAAGTGGGGCTTGCATGAAGAACTTTAGGGCTCTGTAGATCGTCGACTGTGTCCTTGCTTATTTTGTACTTCCTACTTTCGTTGTTGTGCCTCTTGTTTATCTTAAAGTCTCCCTCGGTCGGGAGACGCCTTAGGCTAAAGAGTTGGTGTCGGCCTCTGGTGGCTTGCTCTCTTTCGATGTACTTCGCTCAATAAATATCCATAAACACCATCTTCTTATAATATATAATAATGTTTCTCATTTTCATGATTGATCAACATGATTGTCTATACATTGGATCTCTCATAGTATTCCAATGTCTTACCTTATTCTACAAGGATAAGAAATGTAACAGCATACTTTAAAAAAAAAAATCAGTGTATCACTTCTACAAATTAGAGTTATCGTAATAATTTTCTAACACCACTTATTTTAAATGTTACTATAGTTTATAAAACTTATAAAGTGTTATTTAAACATTTGAAAAGTATTACATAAATATAATTGAAAACTGGTATTTAAATTTTAAAAAATGTTACGTTAGATCTAATGCAATATCACCTAAGGTAATACTTGTGAAAGATGGTGATGTTGTATTAGATCTAACGTAGCATTTTTTAAAATTTAGTTATATTTATGTAAAACATTTCAAATGATTAATTAATACTTTATGAACTATTATAACATTTTTAATAAGTGTTGCAAGGAAAGTATTACATTAGTCTTAAAAAAAAGTTGATGTCAGAATTTTTGGTGTAAAAGAAGGAGAGAGCGCATTCCCTATTAACATTTTTTTTTCAAAATTCAATATATGAAATAATTTGATGTAATTATTAATTTGTGAAAGAAGGAGAGGGCGCATATTTATTTCAATTTTTTTAAAATTTAAATTGCTGAATTAATTTTTGGTCAATATTAATTTTTAAAAGAAGGAGAAGGCGCATTCAGGGAATGCGCCCTCTATTAATTTTTTTTGAAATTTCAATATCGGAAATAATGTTAGGTCAATATTAATTTGTAAAAAGGAGAGAATGCACCCTCTAAATTTTAATTTTTTTTGAAATTTCAATATCTGAAATAATTTTAGTTCAATATTAATTTGTAAAAGAAGGAGAGGGCGCATTATGCGCCCTCTATTAAATTTTTAAGAAATTTAAATATCTGAATTAAGTTTTGGTCCATATTAATTTTTAAAAGAAGCAGATGCCGCATTCAGGGAATGCGGCGTCAATGAAAATGTAATTTGTTTTTTTGCAAATTTCAATCTCTGAAATAATTTTTGGTCAACATTAATTTTTAAAAGAATGTGAGGGCGTATTTAGGGAATTAATCCCTCTATGAAAATTATATTTTTTGGAAGTAGGGCTAAATTGGGAAAAATTGTACCCATTCAACGAAATAAGTGGACTGGCGTATTGGAAGAAATAAATCATTATGTTATTAGTGTGTTGAATGTGTCCTTAAATTTTGGTTTATTAGTATTTATTGAATTACCCTGAATTATTTTGTTTTTAATAATAGAGGAGAGATAGTAATATGGGAATGCGTCACAATTTTAAATTTTATCGGAAATATTATTACCTTGCAAGTAATTAATATTGATACAAATGTTAGTAACACAATATTCGACAATGGTACTAATGACGCTATCTGCAACGTTTTCCACCTGTTCCGCATTGGGGGGGGCGAGCGTATCGTGTGGGACGTGCGCCGAGGGACAACCACATCAGTAGACACCGGTAAGTCGTCATCCTGAAATCCCTCCGTTGAATCCTCCTCCATATCCTCTACTGCTTCATCATCAAAATGATGTTGCACGTGAGCAACGCTATTTGTATCAAATTGAGCAGTGGGAGATATAAGCGCATGATTAGTAGACAGAGTAAGGTATGCAGTACAGTCAGGTGGAGAAGTGGTGGAGTGTGAGGGTCCACCATATGTTGGTCCTCCGTGGGCTGGACTAGTATGTGAGGGTACAAGTTCAGAAGAAGCAATGTTTGTAGTAAGATCTGTACGGCGTCGTCATCGACCACCCTGCCTGCCAAGAGGAGCTGTACGGTGGCTTTTGATGTCATCGTATCTGACACCAGAGGGCGGTCCCTCGGGGGGTTGATGGGCATTTGGCTGATAGTACTGCATTCCAGAGGGTTGATGCACATATTCCATAGAATATCGGCTTCCTCATGTAACTCCCTAATAATGTCTGCATAAGGTGGGGGACATCTGTCCAAATTAATGTCGGACTTGTGGTGCATCATGTACATGGCCTGCATCTGCGTGATGGAGATAAACATGTTAGACTGAAATGAAGAAATTGCATGTATTAATTACATGTAATAGAGCCCAGATACTCTGATGTTGCTGCATCTCCATGAAACCCTTCCGGAACGGTTGGCCGCTTTCCTGGATGATCAATCATGGCCATTGTCTTGCAAAGATACCACTCCATATACTCATGATTAGGTGTATACGGATCTGCTAATCCAAATATCGGGGCTTGGTGCTATGATCGTTGTTCCCACGCATGAATATGTGTGCTCAGTACAATTCGCCAATCCAAATTTGACTTCCCCCGACGGTCTCTGGAATGAAGCAATTGATGTTCTTCCTTAATCACCAACTACATGGGTATTGTTTGGATGTAGTCAAACTTCCTGAGTACACGATACACATGATGACCCTCGACGATGTGCCAACAAATAAGGTTGACCGTCAACAACCAGTTGTTGTGACCGGCCGTACAATGTGGCGGGATATGTTGCATGACATCTTCAGTGTATGGCTGCTAAATAAACTGACATAAAAGTACAAGAAACTAAATTAAATGTTGCATGAAATCTTTAGTCATGGAACATAAATTAAATTTTCTTTTGCCATGGAATTCAAGAATTCTAAGTATGTAATACCTGACTGTCGTGGAGAGATGTCAGTTGATCGCACTACACTTTTAGCACATGCATATGTGATCACGATAAGTCATACCGGGCCCTCCACCTACGAATAAATGAGTATAAAATATTAGTTATTATTAGTAAGGAAAAGGGTTTAGTTATTGCATTTTTACTGATTGAATACAAACCTGGATCCCGGAGCATTCATGTTGTCCGTCACGGGAAGTCGACCTGCAGGACAGATTCTCGGTATTCACTCCCACGCCTAAAACTGTGAAGGAATACGAGATATGAAAATTTAATCTTAGGTTTGCATATAAATATGTGACCAACTGACGAGTTGTACCAGCAAGGTTAACTATAGTAGGACAAGAGGCCTGGAATGTTTTTCACACTCGGTATTGCAACATCACATAAGCATCTGTACAAGTATGCCAAAATTGCAGTTCCCCAACTGTATTTCCGTGCCACATCTAAGTCCATCAGTATCTTCAGATAGAGGAGTGAGATTTGATACCCCAACGTGTCAGACATTAGCATTCCACCAACCAACAGTAGAAGGAAAACCCTCGCGCACTATGCAACAAGGTTGCCAACCATGAGGATTTGATGCGGGCCCCGGTGATGGCCTCTAACGGTGGTGTAACTCCTAAGAAATTGGTGCATATTGTCTGCCATTCAGCCGCAGGCCTACTTCTGTCAACATTTGTGATGGGCATACCAACGATCGGCAAACCCCAGAGAATACCAACATCCTGCAACGGGATTGTAGCCTCGCCCACCGGAAGATGGAAAGTGTGTGTCTCTGGTCTCCAACGCCCGACCAATGCTGTGATAAGTGAATGGTCAATGTAAATTGGTGTGGAATCAAGCAGGACCTGGAACCCGACCGCACGTACATAGTGCAAGACTCGATCAGGGGTGTCAATATCCCAACATGCACTGTCACACCTTCGCACCTGCAACGCTGAATCTTGCAAGTGACCGTTGTATATGGCACATGCACGGTGCTCCACATGAAGATACAACAAATCCTCATCAATCGGACCAGGATGATCCATGATGTATCCTTGGAGAAAATGAAAGAGTGATCAATAATCAGTGTAACATGTACTACTGAATCAGGAAATAATTAGCAACATATAACAATTCATATCAATCCAGACAGTTAAATATAACATCATAATGACAAGAAAAATAAAACTTGTAACTTCATACATCTTAAATTAAACTTGTAACACAGAACAATAATGAGAAGAATTAAACATACTACTGGATTATAAATTAAAAGTAGTAGAAATGAAAAAGTACGCTGAACACCAATATCATGAATTACATAGTTGCCACCAGAAAACCTAAGCATTCGTACACACTCCATACTACAAACAGTACCCTATGCAGAACATCACCCATGGACACCTCTATGATCACCCGACATTCTCTCATCGATCTAATTTCTTATCATTCTATCCGAAAATTGGCCACGCCTCCGATTTCAAAAATTTTCGATGTCGGGGACCAACCTCCAGTTAGTGGGTACCTGCAGTGAGGGATCTTAGACAGGTCTGAAACCCTCACTTTACTGAGCAACAAAGGTGGTCGTGTGATATGCTATGTCACAAAGGTTTATAGGATCATCACACATTTTCCTGCAAACAGCCAAGGCGTGAGAACATGGCAGACAGAAATTTTTTCCATTCGTGATAACTGCACTCTTTCTTTGAGTATTTTACAGTATAGTGTTTCTCCTTGTACTCTCTCCACCTCCATTCTTGTCTAGCACTGCCAAGCTACCAAACTAGAGTCTTCAAATGTGCATTTTTAAACTTTGAATCTGCGGTAAGGAAGTTGGACTGAAAATGTCTCAAGCGAAATCGATGGTATCCTGCCGGCTCCCTCCATTCATCCATCTGTCTCATTGCCCTCAGGATCCCATAATGACGGTCCGATATAATACATATGGACCTAGTATCATCACCTACCACATGTTTTCACAACTTAAGCATGAACCAGTTCCAGCTCTCAATAGTCTCAACATCAACTATTACATAGGCGATTAGAAATACATAATCATTCGCGTCATGGGCCGCTGCAACTAGCATTGTGGCCTTGTACGTACCTCTCATATGCGTCCCATCAACACTAATCACTGGCCTGCAATGGCGAAAGGTTTCGATAGCCTGACCAAATGCCCAGAAGATAAACTTGAACCTCCTATATCCGTGACCATTTATTCTATCTGGCATGTCTGCCCAATCTACAACTGTGGTAGGATTAGCCCTGACCAGATCATCCATATATGTCGGCAAACTTTCAAAGGATTACTCCCAGGTTTCGAACACCAAATCAATAACCTTTTATCGACTGTACCACACCTTCTTGTATGAAATGGTCACATGTAAATCCTTAAGAACATGCGCTTATACATACTTGACCATGAAGGAAGGTTAACCTCAATATGATGGCAAATGAAACGAGTGATCATCAGTGAAGTCACGTTAGTGTTCATCTGATCGACCAACACCAATTCAATTATGAATGCTTGCCCATTTGGTGATCTTTCACATCCCGTTGGGACTTCTTGCTGGCTCTGACAACTCAGTGACAATTGCCATTTCCTTCCATAGTTTCCCCACATTTCGCATACCATGTATGCGACTTGCTCTCCCCCAACCCGGCGTTCCCTATTATTCATTGAACTTTACCTACAAATAGCTTCTACCAATTTTGAATTACTCTGAAATCGCATACCCATGTCAACTTCACCGATCGCTTGCACATAATTAGAAAGTATTCTGCCACAATCAGTTGAGCCATACCCAGTCTCATCAGGTTGCCCGTAATCCCTAAAGAATGCTTTTGTATTAGGATTCCCCATCCCCATATGATGGAATGCAGTAGGAACATTGTTCGTGTACACCACTAGCTCATCATCATCCCCTGGATTCGAATCAGATTATAAAGATTGAGCATATTCACTTTCTGCTTCAAGTTCCCTACCTTCACCTTCCTCATCATCAACATCAATCTAGCCAGCAACACAGTCACCATCACCAACACCATAACCAGCAACATGGTCGCCAATTTCACAAACATAATCATCATCAAAGATGTTCAACTCTTCATGGTACCAATCATGTGCACCATCACTTGTGGACGACTGGGTGCAGTCGAGATGGACATAAGATCAGGGTTGACTCGACTCACCAATGATAGGATATTCTCCTAAACCTTGGCAATATCCAGGGGTTGGGAAGGTGGGGCAAGTTGCCGATGTGTAGTTATGAACATTGTTCAGCAACGACATGAACGTGCCCGGGCCAGCATCACCAGAACGTTCACATGAGTTTGATATCCTCTCCATTTGAATGTAAATATCAGCTGGGACAATGACATTTAATCAACATTGTCAAAGAAGTTCTCCGTGGACTCGTCATTTTCCAGATTACAACATCGATAATGTATAGATGAACCAACCAACTCGGGAGAACGATAATAGATTTTCAATTGAAACC
>JAULKM010167815.1:0-15917 GCA_032355605.1 Rubia tinctorum | reverse complement strand
GACTAACTTTCAATGATTGCATAATCAATCAAATAATATAAACCTCAATAAATGTTTTTGAAAAAAAACAAAATTAAACCTCACCTGTCATGGGCAGAAGCTCCTTTCGCCACCGTCGATCGCCGCCTTAGGCCATGCGTTGTCGGCGTTCGGCGCGTGAATCTCACGCGCAACATCGTATCTGTAAATCCGTCTCCAACGTCTCTGTAAATATGTCTCCTACGTCTTTGTAAATACGTCTCCGACATCTCTGTAAATCCACCCCGACGGCGTCTCTGTAAATTCTCACATGTGCGACGACGTCTGTAAATCAGACTTTGTGCGATGGAGCGCAATCGCCGGTGAAGCAGTTACTCGAGAAACACCGAAAATACCTGCAAATCAATATCGGGGACATTTCAATTTGTGCGACGAATAGATACCAGAGAAGCTTGAGAGATTGATAACGGCAAAAAAGTTACGAATCGATACCTGTAAATCGATATCGAAGAATCGAAGAAGAATTGGAAATCGCCGGAGCTACCTATAATTCGGAGATCGCTAGAGACTTCAAGCTCTGCGATTTGGAGCTCTGATTCTCCACGGGATGTCCAGCGTGCGACGTCCGACAAGAAAGAGATGATATTCTTTGTTGGAGCGGTGGCAGTTGTCGGCGGTGCGATGGTGGTTGGCGGCGGACCTGTGACAGTTGGGGCGGCGGTTGGAGTTTTTCGATCGGAGCAGAATTCTGATCGGAAAAGAAAAGTGAAAATGATGGAAATTCTGATTTTTTGGTTAATATATAATATTTTCATAATTGCACAGTAGGTCCCTAAATTTATTAGCATATTTTTCTAATACCCCATCTCAAATGAAATTTACATTAATTGCATAATAAACCTTGGTTTAAAGTTTAGGTTGTCTAAAACAAGATTTTGTGTTACTATTATAGTCTCGTACAAAAATGAATTGGCCAAAACATTAATCATATATATATATATATGTATTGCTATATTTTAAGAGAATAAATTAATTAAATAGCATTGCCATATTTTAACTTAAATTTATTATAGACAAAGAAAATTAATAACACTAATGAAAAAATAGTATTATATTTTTTTCGAATTGTATATGAGTTGAGTATTACTAAAACTATAGTTTTCTTATAAACTAAAATTTAATAATAAATAATAGTATTTCATAATTTATACTATAAATAATATTATATTATATTAACATAACTATATTATTTTATTATATAAATAATTAATTTATTAATTTATATTATAAATAAAAATCACATTATTTTATATAAATATTCCTATGAGTTAAATTTAAATAAAACTATAGTTTTCGTATGTACTGATTTTTTAGTAAAAAATTATATTATTTTTTAATTAAGAATAGTTATATTAGTTTATAATAAATATATTTTTTCAATAAATACTATTATTTATAACTCTATAATATAAGCAGTAATAAATTAAGTAGTAATATATAAACTTTAACTCAAATAAATTTAAGATAAAATTTTTATATAATTTTTATATAATATTATAATAAATTTGCCTTTTGAGTTGCATATAAGTCAAACATTAATATAATTAATAATACTAATATTTTCGTAATTTTTACTATAAATAATAATAATATTTTAATATAAATATATTATTTTATTACATAATTATTTATTTCATTTTTTAGTTGATTAAATTAGTTCCATCATCTTCTTAAGGTAGTTTACTTAATGTACTTATATATTTCCTCTGTTTATTTATTAATGACACACTTACCTAATTGAGATGTTTTCTTTTAAATTACACACTTTTCATTTTTGGCAAGATTATTTCAATTTCATCCACTCATTCTATATTTTTTTTCACTTTCTACGTTCAATTTCATCCACTTATTTTTTTCCACCGTAATCCAAGCACCTAAATCTATGATGTCATAAATAACAAAACAGAGGGAGTATGACCATTGTATTAGAAATCAAAAAAGTTGTTTCCCTTTCTTGAACCAAATAGGTGCAAACGGAATTGACGAGAACTTGATTTCTTTTCCATTGCTAAATCAAACAGTTTGAGATATCTGATACTTTTCCTTTCACTTTTCTGATTCCATTCCCATTTCATATGATTGAACCAAACGACCTCTCAACACTCAAAACATCAGGAAAATGAGGAACATCAGAACTCAGAAATCAGAATCATTAGAAGATGGGGAATATGAGCACATCAAAACTCAGAACATGGGCATATCATCTTCACGAGGGAGTACGTTGTTTCCGCCACAACAATCTTCATAATCCCTGCTTTTCCTCTTTTGCCATTTATTATATATTAATTAATTATGAATGAGTTCGTCTCTTGAAAGACGGTCTTTCCATAAGTCATGGAAAAACCAAGGTTTAAAGTGTAAATTAGAACAAATGAAAATAAAATGTTCGGGTTGCATGAATCGGGTTAGATATTTTATAATTACTACACGTTGCATATTAAATTTTTAACATTGCAACTAAGAACTTATTATTCTTATTAAACCCCATCTTTCCATAAACCCATGGAAAGACGGTCTTTCCCAAAACTTTGTCATTATGGATATATAGTTCATAGTTTATAAATATATTGTTTATAATTGAGATAAAGTTATGGAAAAATCGTTTTTCCATAGGTATATGAAAAGATATAGTTTAATTAGAATTATAGAAATGTAAAAGATCGTAGTTGCAATATAAATTTTATGCAACGTGCAATAGTTATAAGTTTATGACTCAATTAATGCAACCCAAAAATTTTATCTTGATTTCTTCCGGTTTAAATTTTGGAAAGATCAATTTTCAAGAGACGGACTCTATAATTGATAGTATTTTATACATTTATTTTTTATCTTTAAAAATACATAAGTATATTATTTTCATATAAATATAAATATTTTCATATAAATATAAATATTTTCATATAAATATAAATATTTTTTTATTTATCAACGAATAGGAAAATATTTTTTATAAATAAAAAAATAAAATATTTAATAAATACAATAACTCGTGAATCAAGTCTTAATTTAGTTAGAAAAAAATTATAGTCTTCCACAATCCCCCATACAAAACCAATAATATTCATCAAGATCACATTAATGGAGTATTTCTCGCAGCCTGAAAATTGAAACTTTGCTGAGATCATAGCTCTCAAATTGGGGTACCAGTTTGTTGTTCAACTGAATTTGAATAGGTTTAGTCTTGAATCGGACATTACACATGTTATAGAAGTAATCAAGAATCCGATTAAGGCACCTTGGACAATTTTTGACCAGCTTTCTGATATACACTGCCTCCTTAAGTCGACTATAATCTCTCTCTCACACACACACACACACTAAGACAGGGAAATAAGGTGGCTGGTTATTTGGCAAATTTAGTGGATACAAATACTTCAATGGAGAAAGAAATTTCAATCCACCAACTTGACTTGAAAGCTAAGAGTCTATTGTACTTAGATAAGTTTGGGATTCTTGATATAAGAATGAATTGATGCTGCTCATGTTGTTGTATGAATTGTGCAGATCTGAAACACAATTTTGCTATGAATTTATGCACGGTTAGGCGGAGGAGAAGGAAAAGACTCGGAATTTGGCATGAAAGCAACAATGATCATGAAATTGGAGGAAGAATTCTGAGGCCGGAACGTACACAACTCTGGAATGGAGGAAATCCAGCGACGGAAGAAGGCAACAACAATATATTTTGACATCAATAGGAGTATATGGATAGTGAACTATAACTACATTTTCATTGTATATTTTGTATCATATGATACTTAAGATTTTAAAAAATTTGGAAGTCTGGCCGAATGAACAACATCGACACAGGAGGTGGAGGTGTGACATTCGGAAATACTACCAAACATTTTCTAAATTGGGGCTTGCAGTAGGCAACCAATCTTAAGTTTGCATTAGACAACCATTTTGCCAAAATAGGAATTTCATGCACAAATGGCCCAATTATAGACCACGATTTTGATGTAAAAAAAGAAAATTGAAACTTTGCAGCTTGTAAGTTGTATGCAAAAGAGGATTGGGAATACCAATAATCTTGAATTAGTAGACAAAAATAGCCTTTAAAATGAAAAGCTATATTCATGGCAAAATCTTGGGTGAACCACATTGTCATCTTCTTCTTTTTGGGAAGTCCTGCATCTTCCATGTATGAATCATGGCGGAGGAGATAGCATATTCCAGTCCTCAAAGGGTGGAAATTATATGGGTACAATATGGTTGGCATATTGTCCTCCCTTTGGAAGCAAGGTTTAAGGTATAGATGTAATTGGCGGAAGAAGCAGTAGTCGGAAGACACCGATCGGAGGCATTATGGACCTCAAGCTATGGATGTTCAGACCCCCTTGACCTCCATATCATCACCATCTTTTCTTATGGTATTCCTCTTTGGCTATTGATATTCATTTGCCTCTGCTGTATTGTGATTGACTGATAGACGCATAGAGCCTGATTCTGTTTAGTATCTAATTGTAATAGATTCGATGAATTTGATAGCATCTTTGAAGATAATACAACAATGGGTTGTTTTATATCTGCCCTTTTTATCCTGGATGAACTTCATGAATCCTTACCACTTGGTGAACCATCTAGGGACAGGTGCGAATATCCTGTACAGCGTTTCTTTTTGTTAGTTTATAATGGATGTGAGTGTGTTGGTAGTCTTAAGGGGCCTAACAGAGCCATAAAAAGCTTTTGTGTTGTTACTGGCTGGATATTAATGTCAATATCGTTGCTCCTATGACAGGGTACTCAGAAGATGTATTCATCTTTGTTTCTTCCTTATTCCAACTCCTGGTTGAAGGTTTTGATACCTATACAGAGCGTAATATGCTTGTCTAGGGGTGTTCGTATTAATTGGTAAAGATGCTGTCTTTATTCCTTGTGAGCCCAGAGTGTTCTGTCTGGTAATCTCATCTTTCAGTGCTAAATGCTCATGGTTATTTACCTCATTTGGGGAAAGGAATAGTAGGAAAAAAGGATACACTCCTATTTCGGTATGTGCTTTAATGGTGTCTAAGCTAAATAATCTTTTAAAAACTGTGCTTATCTGTCAGATAAAACAACACAATGTACACGGTGTAATTGACTTCATTAAGTAAGTTAGAGCTGAGTGTGCTTTATTTTGGTTTCAGTCGGAGTTGTCTTAAGATTTAGTCACACTCTTGGGTTGAGATTGCTGAAAATTTACCCTGCCAACTAATTAAGCACAGAAATGTAGAATTTGGCCCATCTGGATCATGGATATCCAAAATTTATTATCATTTTAATCTACTTTAGCTCTTCTGTCTAGTTTCTAATATCTGTTGCACATGTTTTTTAATGCTATGTACACCTTTGAATTAGGTGGGAGCATCAGTTGTCTGCACTTCATATTCAATTTAGTCCGACTCCTTTTATCTTGGGGCTCTAGTTTTGTGTATAGAAGTTGTCAAAGTTTAGTCCTATTTGTTGCTGAAGTTAAAGATTGAGACCATTCTCCTCACTTGCTTAGATTTCCATTTGAAATATGTCTTTATATGAATGTGTATTTGTTATGAATTAGAAATTGTGATCCAGTTTAACTCCCTGGGAAATTTATGATTCTTATGGTCTGCCCATATGATAGGATAAAGGCTTAGTTGTTGCATTCCATTACATTTGTTATTCCGTCTATATAGTGTCCATATTACATTTTGTATCTTAAATGGTAGATCGAATTTCAGATTGGGAAGTTGGTTAGGTGAAGGGATTAATTGGATTTGGCATTTATGGAAGTCTTAGGGTACATTTGGGTTTCAACTTTTGGGTTCAGATTAGGGTTTAATTTTTTAGTTAAGTTAGTCTTGCTAGGTGGTTTTGAGATTTTAAAACTTTGTTTGGTGTCTTAGTATTGACTTGGGCTTTGAAATGAATTTAATTTGGATTTTGAGAGTGAAATTGAAATGTATTTTTAAATTAGATTGAGTTATGATAGTTTAATCCTAAATTCACATCATTATAATCCCAACGTACAATATAATAGAAATTCTTTGCTTTCTTCTGTGTTATTGTTTTGGTGTTGTCTATCGAGGATATTTAAGTAATTTTACTCCCTTTTATTTAACTGACGTTGTTTTGGGCTTCAATGTAACTTCCTTACCTTCCTTACCTTCCTGATACGACATCATTTTAGCTTTGACCAAGGTTTGATTTCAGGTTTGATCCACTTCTTCCTCTCCTCCGTTCACCGCCTTCTTCCTCATACACATCAGGAAGAATCCTGGGAGCAATGTGCGGACACAGCTTTTGAGCATGACAATCAAGAATCCAATGTGCCTTCAAGAGTTGCTAGACAGAAAAGGGGTGCAAAGGAGTTGACAATACCATTGCAAAAGCCATACAGGAAATGGATGCTGCTTCAAAACTCAGGGCAGACGCTATTAAGAAAATAATTGGAAGGTTCTCCATATCAGATTGCATGAAAGCGTTGGATGAACTGGAAGGTCTAAATGATGAAATATACTTTTCTGCCTTGGACCTCTTCAACAACTGCATTGCAAGAGAGGTATTTTTGTCTCTCAAAATTGACAAGCATTCACTTGGTTAACCCTCAAAATTTACAACTTGCTTTGTGTTAGAAATGGAACTAGATTAATCATTTGCCTACTGGTAATTTAATTGTTCGAATGCTGTTACACAGAGTGTTTGGTATTTTTATAGAGCATGAGAACTATCCTTAGATGTTTACCTGATTAGAACTTCAAGCCATCTGGAATCCTTGGAAACTTCTAAAAATCTACAGTAAATCCTGTCAAATGTTTGATCAAGAAGCTATAACATTGAATGTCGAACATAGGAACCAAGCTTTAAAAAAGAGCTTCGTAAAAGCGACTCTAAACTGAAGTTGAACTATGTCTTTGTTCAACTTCTCTGTACCATCATATCCTTCGGAGACAAAGTTGAAATTGAAGAAGAATACCACATGCCTAATTTTAAAATGATGTTCCGATTAATCAAATTTATAAATCAGTGAAAAAATTCAAAGGTAAAATCATAAACCACTTTATTATTACTTACATTTTTTTTAATCTAATAGGTTGTGTCTTAATTACAAAGATAAAAATTCAAGAGGAATAATTAAGAAAGTGCAGCTTAATTTGATGCCAAAGATTGAAAGTGAAGACAAGGAGCAATTGAACATAAAAACAAAAAGGATAACATAGGCATGATAATATATTGATTATCGACAGGTCAATTTATTACCCTAAACAATATAGGAGTACAAATTTATTGCAGAGATTAATTTTATTTTCCGTTCATTTGTTAGGAAACTGTAAGGATATATTTTCCTTAGTAGTGAACATTTATTTTCATTGTTTTGCTTTAGTTATGTATTTTCAATGATAAGTTTTATTTTTCTACAAGTTGAATGTCTTGAAATTATTTATTTCACTTTATAATTCATATATAGTAGTTCTTAGATAAATAAACTTTATAATATATATTTTTCATTTTCAATTTAAATATGAGAAACAAATAACACATGTAAATTAAATTGATTTTTTAAACTAAAAATACTGCACAAAGTGCTGTGGACTGCCACTAGGGTTTCTGAAATACAATTTCAAAATATCTTAAATTTTCTATAAAGAGAAGTCAAATGTTCTATGAATAAATAAATATATTAAGTTCAAATTAGGAAAAATTACAATTGGTAAATGCTGCAACATTATTACAAAATGGCTGACGTGGAGAAGGTATCATATTTTGGGAATCTTCTGTATCTAGTCTTTTTCTTCACTTACACATTTCAATAACACTGGTATTTGTGCATACAGTTTTAGTTTTTTTAAAAAATTCAAAACGGTTTTTTTTTTGTTATTTTAAACTTCTATTTGGGGCCATAATCCATGGGTAAGCCTGGCCTATTCAATTGGGAGGGTATGAAAAACTTTCGAAATCTGGAAAAAAGCCTTGCCTAATCAGTCCCCCTAGATTAAAAAGAGAATTTTGCCCAGCCTAAGCCACGCCCCCTACTTGCTCAAGGCCACCTCTTGGCCTTCTTGGACTAGAGTTTTCAGTTTTCTCTTGAGAGTGGAATCACGTTGGTGGTTTTCTGCTGCAAATGTTGTGGTATGGTGGGTTATATCACTCCATTTCTTTGTAATTTGGCAAGCATTTTCAGCAGGAAAGCTGTGTTGATTTTATGGAAGTTTTTTAGGTGCATATGTTAAATTTTAGGGTTTGGTTTAGGATTTGTTTTTAGATATATTTTTGCTAGGTTTTTTTCAGATTGCAAGGGTTTGACATAGGTTTCTGGGAATTGAAAACAGAAAATTTGCAAATAGTCACAAAATGGATTGACATGGAAAGAGGAATCATTCTTAGGGAAATATTCTCTTGAGAGTGGAATCACATTGGTGTTTTTCTGCTGCAAATGTTGTGGTATGGTGGGTTATATCACTCCACTTCTTTGTAATTTGGCAAGCATTTTCAGCAGAAAGCTATGTAGATTTTATGGAAGTTTTTTAGATGCATTTGTTAAATTTTGGGGTTTGGTTTAGGATTTGTTTTTATATATTGTTTTGCTCGGTGTTTTTCAGATTGCAATACTTTGTTTGCTGTGTTAATTTTGACAAGGGTTTGACATAGGTTCTGAGAATTGAAAACAGAAAATTTGCATTTAGTCTTAAAAAATGGATTGACATTGAAAGACGAATCATTTTTTCGGGAAATTTTCTATTTGTAGTCAATTTTTTCACTGTCATATCTCATCAACTCTGTTTATTCACTAGATTTACTAATTCTAGTTTTTGCTTGGATGAGATACAGGGTTTAGTATCTTGCAACTCGTATTATTCTGAGGAAGGAATACGGATTTGTTAAGGACTCCCAGTATTTCAAGAATTATCGGGTAAGTGGAAGGACATGATGCAATTGCGTGAGTTGGATGGCCGATCCAAGCAAACTGGTAGTTGTTTGTTTGATTTTCCAATAAAGTATGGACGTCGGAAGAAGTTTAGAAGCCTATCTGAGATTTACCTGGCTACCTCACATGACAAGCTAGATTCTCCTTACAAAGCTGGATTGGAAAAAATAAATGGAAATGGCTCGAGGGAAAACCACAAGGTACATGCATCAAAAAAATCCAGGAGACGTGGTGTCAGGACAAGCTCCAGAACATACAGTAAGCGATCTGTCAGCAAAGTTGCCTGTGATGGTTGCTGTGGACGGTGTGGTGATGATGGGGAGTTAATCTTATGCAATAACTGTCCATCTACATTTCATCCGGCATGCTTGTATGCTAAGGTAATTGCAGTACATGAAGTTATAATATCCACTTAGTTTGTTCCTGTATCATTTTCCCTCTGCTATGGTCTTGTTATGGGATGAAAAATTTGTTTTCTTATTTTTTTATCAAGTAATTTTTTTGAGCTATGTTACCCTTTTCTTTTCTGTTTTGGATCTATATTGATTTATGGATCCAGTATATGTAATGGGCTGGTGCTTTTGTGTTACATGTAATGCAAGTTAGGGAAGTTTGTTGCTTAAAGATAGTAGTGTAAGTGGCAATTGAAATTTTGCATTTGCTTTTACAGTCAATGTCTCATGAAAGAAGTTGCGAAGGTTTCACACACGCACATATAACAAAATTCCTGCTTTTGGAAGGGGCAAGGGAATTTAATTGACTGTGAAATCGACCTAGCTTTCTAACCATTTAGAAGCACCCAGTGACAGTAGTACATAATCTTCTATCATCATTCTTTTTTAGAATAAGTTGGTTGCTTTAACTTTAACTAGTCAATATACTGAGTAATGGGCGGATTAAGTACACTTTGTTTCTGCATTCTTCTCATTGAAGTTGGCTTTCTTTTCAGAGCTTTCCTAAAGTAGTCCTCTGAAGTTTATTTTGTCTTGTTGCACTTTATATGGAATTTGTTTTTGCTTTCAAAACTATCACATCTTTCTTTATTTGTACATTGCTGATACCTTCTTGTCACGTTTTGTTATCATCTCAATTCATCTCAATAGTTTTTTTTCTTAAATCTTAATAGCTTCATTTAAAGATTATATTTTGTAGATCAGGTATGGTTTTGTATTATATACTTAAACTCAATTTTCTCACGCTGTTAGCCTCTGAACACTGGAAAGATATCATAGTCGTGGAATTCTACGTTATTTAGCTGTTTTTATTCATATTGTTTATAATATTAAATTGTCCGTTCTTAATTATTTGTTAAAAATTATTGATGTTCTATTTTTATGTTCAGGAAAAACCTGAAGGAAACTGGTTTTGCGAAGCATGCACTTGCCAGATCTGCTCTGATGTAGTTATTAACGTGGACTCATCTGGACTTGGCAAACTTAAATGCTCACAGTGCGAGATGAGATGTATACTTTCTCAACTGATTCTGCATCTTAATTAATTCTGAAAATGTGACGTAATATGCATAAATGTGTTTTCCATGCTATTTTGGGTCAAACTAATTCTTAACTAATTATGCATTTTGAATCAACCGAAGCCAAAGACATGAAATGGGCTGGGAGTATACTAGGAGGAAAGAGAATTAAATGTTTCAAACCCAAAATTCTTGCTTCTTATTCACAAGATGGAAGATAGAACTTGTGTCCTGATCCAAAAAATAAAGAGGTGATCTTGAGGTGAGATCTATATAAGGATGTATATACTGAAAAGTGGATGTCTCAACTGCCAAACCAAAAGTGGAAAGGTTTCTTGAAAATAATGGAACTATGTAGAGATCTGGATCTGAACATGTGTTGGTTGAATCTGTAGGAACTAGGTATTGAACAAATTCAGCATTCAAACTTCTACAAATGTAGTCTGTTACAAAACATGTGATGTAATTGGTAAAAACTGTGTTTTCTCCATGCTAATTTTTGGTCAAACTTGTATCTTTTGTTATGATTCATCATGATAAGTGCACGAGATTGGAGACAGTGGAGATGAATGTGTTCAATATTCGATGGGTAGCAAGTGCTATTCTATAATCTGGTGCCAAACGACAGAGAAATATGATATATATATAGCTGACTCTACCGGGTAGAATGCTACTTAAGTATGATATATATATATATATATATGTATCTATCTATCTATGTATATTATATTGTTTGGGGGCAGTAGAAGATTGGAGGAAGGGGTTTCCTTTATTTGTTTCATTTGTGGCTCATGAAATATTGTTCCTTATAGATCTATATATTCTCAACACAAATCTGAGGATGTGATGTTTTTTCTTGTTTATAGATCATAAGGCTTGCTTGCAGCAAAGGGGACTGATCATTGAATCAGCTTCTAACCTGTGGTGGTGTAGTGAAAGCTGCAGAAAGGTAGATATTTTTCTCGACCAGTCTAATAACAAAGTAGGTTCAGACCTGAAAAGGAAAAATATGTGTTTTGTCACACTGCATAACTGTACCCCAAAGGCCCTTCAATTAAATGAAATATCTGCTTCATTCATTTCCAAGTAAAACTTGCTTAAATTGTATTTAGTATTCAGTTCTGTAATATCCGCCATAAAGTCTTAGATTCATTTCCAGTGCAGATGTCTTGTGATTTGTTAATCTATTTGATATGAGGATGTCTTGTGATTTATTGCTCATGCTTTGGTGAAATGCTTGATAAGTGTTTTATATGCTTGTATAGAATGGGAGAGATTTAGCTTTACCATGAATACTTTCTTTCTATGGTATCCTTCAGCATTCTCGCATTCTTACCTTCCACATACCTCACCCAATAGAGAATAGGAACTGTGTGTCTATGGGACGGGACTTGGTTGCATTCGAGCTTGAAAAGGGTAAGTAGGAAGGAGCTAATAATGTTTTGGAACAAACATATAGCGATATTACAAAAAAAAATGTCCCATGATTTTGGTCTCTTAGGGTTTATCCAGATTGCGTGGCTGGCACAAAGTAATTATATTTCCTTTTTCTGAATCACACAAAAATATTAATATTTATTCAACTGTCAATGTCATGCAGGTCTATTCTGGCCTTCAGTCTCGCATTGGGGGCAGGAATCACCTTTCTGATGGCTTTTATTGGACACTTTTGAAGTGCATTCATGGTGATCAGAAAGTAATTACTCCTCCAGAGCTTGTTGCTTTGCAAGCTGGATGCAACTCGAAGTTAGCTGTTGCTCTTACCATAATGAAGGATTGCTTTGTTCCCATGGTGGATACCAAAACTGGCATAGACATGCTTCAACAAGTAGTATACAACGGGGGGTTAGTTCTTTCTTCTTGAGCTTGTCATGATTGTAAGCTGTCTTCCTAGAAGATGGGCTTGAGCCTTGAATACATGACTAGACATTTTAATAATGTCTCACTCATTGGTATGGACCAGTCAGTCTTTAGGATGACATTACCCAGTTGAGTCATATTTTTATCTGTTATTTTTTAGCTTAGTCTCCTCTATTGTCGTATCCATCTGGTGGAGGATGTTTTTTTTATCCCGTTCCTTTACAGTTTCCGGATGATCTTCTCTTTTCTATGATGATTTTTATGTTGTCTAATCATAACTTGTACAACTTTTTTGAGTATCTTGTGTTGCTCTACTATATTTTACCAATATGAATACATGGGGGTGGGGGTGGGAATGAATTATAAACCTCGGTTTATATTTCTCCTCTTTGAAATTTGAATACATTTTGATTAAGTGTAGGTTATATTCAGGTTCAACTTCATCTTGTTTGGTTTAAGAAGATATAATGGAAATCCGAATTCGGAAAGAAATATCCAGTTTAATCCTACCTCCCACGGATTCCTAGAAACTTACACTTCAACTGAATAAAGTTCTGAATTCTGTAGTAGTATTAGATATGCGACCGTTGCTGCCTAACGCTACTTCTGTTGCACTCACTACTTCTAAGACTGCCTCTTTTATCTTTGAAGATCACAATTTGCACGCCTTAACTATTGCGGGTTCTACACTGTTGTTTTGGAACAAAATGACATTATGTTGGCTACAGCATCCATCAGGTTATTCTTCTTACATCTTTTAAACTTCTTCTCTATGTTCTACGAGCTTGTCCATCTTGTCTGGCCGGTACTGGTATACTGGTTCCAGCACACTATGTTTATCGATAATATATAGTTGATGATATGTCGTGATCAGGTTTAGGTTTTTTGTTTTTAAATTCTAACTTACTCTTTTCAATGTTTTGTGTCTTTTCTGGGTTAAAATGTTATAGCATTACAATTAAGCTCCTCTTAAAATGACTAGTTACATATTCCCTTCTACTATCAAGTACTAAGTATAGTCCAAGTTCTTATGAAAGTGCATCTAAATCTTATTATAGAATTGAGAATTATTCTACATTGGTTTTGTTGTTGGGTTAGTCTGGTCAGTCATCATATAGATTTGTTGATGCTGAACTTTATCTGTTAAGTCAATTATTTGAACCCGTCAAAGACCATTACCAGTCTTTTTCAGCCTTACTGTTGGGCAACAGATTAATTCCTTTTTTTTATACCCCTTGTGCAACATACCTTCATAATTATTTTGTTTTTATATTTTTTTTGCTAATGCTGTATATGTGGATTTCTTTGAAAAACATGTACTCCCTCCGTTTCATTGGATATGACACACTTTCCATTTATGGTTGTTTTTGTGAATTTGGCACACTTTCCTTTTATGGCAAGATTCCTTCAATTTCATCCACTCATTTTACTTGTCTTTCTAAATTCAATTTCAACCACACATTTCATTCATTTAAATCCAAGCATCTAAGGCTATGGTGCCACATCCAACGAAACGGAGGTAGTAATTTTAGTTCTACCTTATCTAAACCTGTGAGGTTGCAACTGAATTATATACTTATATGTTTAATTATGAAATCCAGGATCCACGGCATTGCAATTGCAGAGATGCCGTTTATTGCAACTTGTTGCAAGCACCGTCGCCAGGGGCTGTGCCGCCGGCTTGTTAATTCTATTGAACAGGTACGCTTCAATTTGTTTAAAATACTAGTACATGTATTTTCTATTGCTTATTGAAGAATTAATGCAGAATTTCTTGAAAGAAGAAATAAAGCTTTTCCATGTTTGTTGGAATATTCTATTTACTACTTGATGGTCATGAGCGTTATGCCCTTTGGAGTGGAGTTGCACTGTATTTTCTTTCTAGTTATTTGTATTATTTGGAAAACAAAATTGATACTGGGTGGAAACTATTGTAAATGCTTTTATTTTCCTGCTTGTGCATACGATCTGGTCATGTTTGCTGACAACGAGGAGATCATCTCACCTTTCAGGTCCTACTAAAGATGCACCATCAATTTGATCACTTTCTATAGCATGAATTATTTTTTTCTTGTACTTAACAGTGTTGAAGATCAAATATGAAACTGTAGTTCTGCCAAAGATGTTACCAATGTTTCACACTCATCTGCTATATGTGTAAGTTGTAGAAGTTGCACATTGCTTAATACACCTTTGTTCGTGTATCTGTAGATGCTTACATGTCTCAAGGTTCGTAAACTTGTTCTATCGGCCATTCCCGAAGCAGTAAAGATTTGGACTGAAGGCTTTGGGTTTAAGCCCTTGGAGGATGATGAGAAACGAGCTCTGAGCAAGATCAACCTGATGGTATTTCCCGGAGTCGTATACTTGAAGAAGCAATTGTGTGAGATTGATGACTCTGAACAAACCCCGGTAAATGATCAAGAGTCCTCATTCTAGTTGTGAATGTTCACGTCCTTATAAAAATTCTCAAAAAAACTGATCTAATTGTGCTGAAAACAGGTTCTCTAGGTGCTTATGGAGGAAAAAGAGCTTGGAGGTGACCAAGTGCCTTAAAATATCAATGCAGTTGAACATGTGGCATCTGTGGTTAGAGGGATGAGCTAGAATGGGTGCAAGAATGAAGCCCCTTTAAGATAGAGTGAACTGAACTGAACTGGTTTTTAAATTTTTTATTCCTAGTCTTGTGCACAAAAAGATGTTGGCAGATCAAATTTACAAAAAGGATTTTTAGTAGAGTGAGATTGATACTCTACGGAGAAAGGAAAAGTCGCGTTTATGGTTTATGGCAGTACTTTATGTGTTGGGTATGGAAAGTTGAAAGTGAGATACAATCACATTTATGATCCCTGTTTGACCATCCCACAATTAACTCTAGCTTACTGCCCTTTTTGAGGTAAATATGGAGTTCATTCGTTAATAAATGGTGTTACGAATTGTGGGATGCGATTTAGAATTTGAACCTCTGGAATTTTATAGCATGTTGCTTGAATCAAGATTGAAAACCATATTATAGTGAATTTGGGATGAGTTTGCCCTGAATTTGAGGGGGGTGTTGGTAGTGTCGTATTTGAACAATCAACACACAGATGTGCAAGTGCTCTAAATCTAATCAACCAGTGAATTATTTGATTACTTGGCCAATTTTGAATACTTTTGCATAATAGTACAAGATTAATCAAAATTAGTATCACATAATTAGCACCTCGTACAAGAGAAGTGTTACTTTGTTAATGACTAAATAATGGGTTCCTAATTTTGATCCAAATGCAGATTCTCCTGTTACCCCTGCTTTATATGGATTACCCCAATAACTTCTCGTTTTCTGGGCACAGATGTCAATTGGGAATATATTAAGTCTCGCATTGGGGCAGGAATCACCTTTGTGATGGCTTTTATTGGACACTTTTGAAGTGCATTTACAGTGATCAGAAAGTTAATACTCCCCCAAAGCTGCTTGCTGTGCTAGCTGCTGTTCTTACCATAGTGAAGGATTGCTTTGTTCCCATGATGGATACCAAAACTGGCATAGACATGCTTCAACAAGTAGCATACAACGGGGGGTTAGTTCTTTCTTCTCGAGCATGTCGTGATTATAAGTTGTCTTCCTAGAAGAAGAAGATGGGCTTGAATATATGACTAGACATTGTAATAGTGTGTCAG
>JAULKM010167804.1:0-15917 GCA_032355605.1 Rubia tinctorum | reverse complement strand
ACTTGCTCTCCACGACTCGGTGTTCCCTGTTCATCTTTGAGCTCCACCTAGATATTGCCTCCACCAATTCCGGTTTAGTACGGAACCTCATACCCAAATCAACCTCCCCCGTCACTTGATCGTAATTAGGCAGTACTCTGCCACAATCGGTCGGGTCATACCCATCTTCATCTGGGCCACCATAATCCCTAAAAAATGCCCTCGTAGTAGGATTCCATATTTGATTGAATGCGGTGGGACCATTGTTCCCGTACATCAGGGAGCGATCATCATCCCCTGGATTTGAATCCCCATAAAGTGAATGATCTTCTTCACTATCTCTTATGAATTCCCCACCTTCACCGTCCACGTCGTCATGGTCAATCTCGCCCACCACGTGGTCCCGACCACCACTCCCTGACCCATGGTCGCCACTTTCACCTACGTAATCGTTGTCGAAGTCATTGAATTGTTCAATATAATGACCACGTGGACCAACACTAGTAGAGGGTTGAGAGTTGCCTAGCTGGACATACGGTGCAGGTTGACTCCCAACACCGTGGGAATAGGGTGAATATGAGAACGGAGGGTAGGTGGCTGTGGTATCGTTCTCAACATTTCTCAACAATGACATGAAAGTGGTCGGGCCAACAGCATCTGGACGATCTACGTGGGTCTCAATCCGCTGCAGCTGAATGTAAAGATCGGTTGTCGCCAACGACATTCCCTCAATAGTGTTAAAGAAAGTCTCCGTGGACTGGTCATCCTCCACTTCATAACATCAATAATATATGCAAGAACCAATCATCTCAGGGCAACGATAAAATAATCTCACATCTGACCCCTCACATTGAATGCGAAGCTGTCTCACAATTAATTCAATTAATTGTGAGTGGCTCAACCGCCGCTTCAGAGTCACATATTTCTCGGCTACAGGAGTAGTACACACCCACATTGACATCGTACTTAATCACACCATCTCTATACAAGTACAATAACAAATTATCGTACAACTGCAAACGAGAAGCATACAACAAATAATTACGTCTACTAACAAAGTTGAGGCCCCAACCATCATATATTTTGATTAAATGACAATCCCAAGAAAACATCTACATGGCATGTATTTTTCACATTGGTCTCATCATACTCATTAAAAACACATGCACAAATTATCTATTCATAACAAGTATACACAATCCGTCATACATAAAAATTTATTAATCTACATTGTGCAAGTTATTAACAAAGAAGGTACCTTACACAAACACTTCTTCACCCTGGTGTGAACAGAAAATAATTACACGCCGCGTCACCCCAAATATTCCTACAATACAAGCATTCACACAATCAACAATTATACATATGTCGTCCAAACAATATTAACAAATACCATGAACTATACACAAACATTACCCTTCACCCTCGTCAAATGATTTCCAAAGACTATTCTCATACTAGGATCTTATTAACTATAACCAAATCCAAATAATTAGCAACACCACAACCACAAGATTTTGAATAGATTTTTCAAAAAACTCCAACTTGTTTTCCTTCAACATTTCATACAACATAGGGTACCGAAAATATTTCATTTCATAGCTTTCGAAAAATAGCTATGAAAAATAGCTTCACCTCCAACGTCCACCTAGCTCCGTTTCTTCCTGCCCGGACAATAGCTACCCGATGCAAGCCCTAACAGGGACAAAGAAACCATCAAGCTTAAAAAATCATGCCAAAACCGATAAAACAAAAATCAAATGTGCTAGAAATCAACCTACCTTCCCTTCGATATTGTATTTCCAAATCCCAAACCGAACATCAACTTCACAATTCCGGCCAACAATGCAAGAGGAATCTGGAAGAAGGGAGATGTGCTTGAAGGGGGTGAAGAACCAGAGCGAAATTTCAAACACTCAAAGCTGGGAATGATCCGAACAATTATGCAGTGCTCGTCTTAAAATGAACTGGAAAGCGGAGGAGGCATTAGATAAATGCGTCCTCAATATTCTGCCAACATCACATGATTCACAGAATTCACACAGACACAGGCTAAAAAACAAGAAAACCGGTCAAACCTTGAAGACGCATCTCACAAATGCGTCTTCTTCTTCACACAAAAAAACAAAGTCATTCACGTTCTCAACTATATATTAGCAGGAAAAGAAACTAAAAATTCCAAGGACGCATTACGTACATGCGTCTTCTGCATGTAAATTTTCTGGAAAAAAAGGCATTGCTGGGGACACATTATGTGAATGCGTCCTCCCTATTACCATCCGGCACTATCTACTGTAGCACCAAATTAGTCTTTTTTCCCTTCCTTCCCATCTCCATCTCACTATCATAAGGATCGACAGGAGTAACAAGCTGCATTCAGAACCATATATTATCAGCATACCTTAGTCAATTCCTACAGGCCTTAAATTTCATGAAAACAATTAAAACCTGCAAAGCTACGCAGGAAATGTCAACAAAAAAACAAATTAATGTAGAATAGACTCACTCAATCTCATGATGGATGGCTCCACTCTGAACCTGAAAACGAGACAAAAATAAACTCAGTAACTCGTTGGGGGAAAATCATCGAACAACCTGTAACCAATAACAGAGCATAGGCAAGCCCCCCAAACCAGGAAAAAAAAAATGGTTGTCAGGAACAAGAACAAGCATGGAATTCATGCGAGAAACCAACCATTGCGGAAAAAGAGAGAGTCCGATATATTGGGATCAGAAATTACCATTTACCAGATACTGCTAATGTATTCATTCCAAAAGGCAAATCACACCATAAAACCGAAGAAATCAAAGGCAGGGGAGGGTAAAGGCGAGTAGAAGATTCATGTACAGAAATTGAATCTGAGTGGACAGGGAGAAGAAGCACAAAGCATAAAGCATGAAGCATGAAGCACCTCTTTGACCTGCTCATATGGTCAAAATCATTTAAGTCATGTTTCTTTGACCTGCTCATTTATTTAGTCAATTGCTCAGCTTTTATTTCATGTTTTCACAAAAACCAACCCAGATTGGAATGAATGTAAAATGTATGGAGAGAGTCTCAGAAATAGAAACCTGATGTGAAGCACAAGAAATTTCATGAAATCCATTAGCACAACTCAGAAAACAAAAGAATGGTTAGAGCAACTTGATGACTTGTAAAGCTGAAACCAAGAAGCATGCTCAGTTTCAACCAAACTGCAAATGTGCACATTTTTACCTGCTCTCTCTGGGAGGAACATTATTACCAGGACTAACTGGAATGCAGATGAGCACCAACAGCAACTTCTTTGGTGGCTTCAATAACACATAACATTCCATGTAAAAAGTCACTAAACAAGATATGATGATGTTAACGACTTTCTGTTCAGCATCTCCAAACCCCGTGGATGTCTAAAACAACACGCAAGGTGGGATGAATATATTCGAGCAACCTTTCTGGCCTTTTGAAATGAAACCATCTTTACTGAATGATTCGATGCTCAAGTCGAGCGCAACTCCTCCTTCTCTGTCAGCCTTCAGAGTGCAGAAGAAACAAGATAGATACACTGTTATTTATCGACTAAAAACAACTCGTGAATTATCTCAGTTTCAACCAAAGGATCAACTCGTTTTTAAAACCAACAAGCATGCTCACATCATTTCTCATTAAACAACACACAAATAAAGTGAAGAAAACTATATGTGACACATCTTTTGTTATCTTCTGCTTGCACTGAATTTTATATATCTTTTGTTATCCTAGCTAATTCAAATTTTTTACAAATTCAGTTTAAAGTCCTAACTTGCAGAAAAGGCTAACATAAGTAATTCAAGTAACTAAAAGGAACTGAAATGAACCAGAAACAGATTACAGCAATTTTAATGACAAGAAAGAAAGAAACTGTATAAATTGATTGAATAAGAGGCAAGCATAGTACATGAGTATTCACCCTATCATATTTTCTCTACTACTATCATAAAAAATATGACCAAATATCCTATTATAAGCTCTGTACTACTATAACCAAAAACAGCCTAGCATAGCCTGGGCATTTTCCCTCGAACATAAGCCGCAGGACAATGTGATGTGAGCGATTGATTCGTTTTACAATATTAGAAATCTTCTTCATCTTCTGAGAAATCCCCGAAGGTTTCTTTCTTGTTCTTGAGCGCCTGCCTGACGAAGAATCAGCCACCTTGGAATCGAGTGGTGTAACATCAGGGCCCTTGTGTGCTTCTTCACCAACTGCCTTCTGCATTCTCTTTTCAGAACCAAAAACTACTCTAAGTTTGAAAGATTTTCCCTTTTTGATAAGGAATAAATAGAGACTCTCTGCAGTTTTGCAGGGGCAGTTTCAGTTCCATTGCTTTGGACAGGAGGAGCAGTAGTAGCAACAGGTTTAGACGAGGGCGTAGGCAACACCATTGGACATTTTGCAGTGCACACCAAACCAACATCTCCCTGGGCAACAGGCTTCTCCCGTGGCAAAAACTTTGGAACTAGAGGTTTGACTTTCGGAATCTGGGCAGGAAACGATATTGGAACGGGAGGTATTAAGGAAAGTTAATCTAATTACAATTTACAGAATTGTAATATTATGTAAATTGTAATTAGATTAGATTTCCTTAATAGGAGGTTTTGCTCTCCGAATCTGGGCTGGCAACAAATCTGGAACGAGAGGTTTAGGTTTTTGAATCTCAGCCGGAAACAACGCTGGAACGGGAGGTTTAGGTTTCCGAATCTCGACCGGCAAGAACGAACCATAACCGCCAAACATGGGCCCCAGACTATTGGCGGAAAGCTCTCCATGGAAATATTTGGAAACTTTCCCAGAACCCCCTGTCATCAACAGTGTATTCGACCACTTTCCCATCAGAGACTGGAACTTTGGTAACGCTGTGAGTTTTGTTTGCCGGCAAGAAAGATCCATAGCCGCCGAACTGTGGCCCCAATCGATCCCCCCACATTCCCTTTTCGAAATCATTTCTTAAGGGACCAAGAACTTGTTCGATCCTCCAATCCGTTTCTTGATCGCTGTGCTCGCCATCATTTCTCGATCTCTTCAAATCGGGAAAAAAATCCCATGATAAGTGCTACAGTACCGTGGGTTGGACGCATTTCGGAAATGCGTCATCTCAATTTTTCAGTTTCTGTAAATATTTTCTTCCTTTTTCAATTTTGTCCGTGTGCAAAATGTTTTATTCTGATTTTGTAAAAGATTCATTTCTTTTTTTGACCGTTTAACGAAGACACATTATGGTAATGTGTCTTCAAGTTCTTCTTTTCTTCCATTTCCTTCATTTTCTCCTCATTTCTCTCTCTCCGTTTTATGTTCTCCGCTCGCCTCTGTTTTCGATTTCCTTCCTGTCGGTGGCCTCGCCATCCGCCGTTAATTTTCCGTCGCCTCCCTCCCTTCTTCTCCATCCGACCGGTCACAATCTCGCACCGGAACTGAGGGTCGCATTTTTCCGGCCCCCAATCTTGCTCCGGTAGGTAAGTTCAATGATTAGATCCACGTTGTCTGTGTGTTGTTTGTTGTTTTGTTGCTTGAATTGTGACATTCGAATCACCCTATTGCGTTGCTGTAGCCGTCGCTGAGTTGCTGGTGTTGTTTCTGGGCCGAACTGCACGGTGGTGACGGCGCGTTGGTCGCACGCGCAAGTGGCTTCCCGCACGTGGCCTTCACGCGCCACCAGTTTCAGCCTTGCGTGAGTAGCACGAGCTACCAGAGAGGGAGCGTTTTTGCCGGAGAGTTCATTCCGATATCCTAGGTAATTTTTTTGATTGACATTATAATTTTTGGAGGACGACAATTTTTGAAGTGGAAACTGTGGAATAGATTGTATGTAGTGTATGAAATGGATTAGAAACCTTTGTTTTAGTTCTAGTGAAAAATGCACAATCTAGTTTCAAATTTAAACATAAAAACATACAATGAGTATATGGGTGAAGAAAAATTTCTTAATTACATCGTATATGTTGTATTACTGTTCTGGGAGTTTAATTTCCTGTTTGTTGTGCGTTCAACTAACATTGTACTATCATTACATACATTTCTACCAAACCATATCGGAATTTATTCATATTTTATTATTAATATTGTCCACAACATAAATAACCATTCTATATGTATGTATTAAATTTTGTTCATGCGGAAATTCCAAAAACATAAAAGCATACAACCAAAAAAAAGGTGAGACAATGCATTCTCTACGTTAATTTCCCCGGACTATTATTTCTAAATAAAGAAAATAAACTAATAATTTAAATATAAATAATATAGAGGACGCAATCGCTATTTCAGTTTTTCAACCGCCTCGTTCAAGAAAAAATTATAATATGTGTAATACATTAATATGTATTACAAACAATTCTACTGCTAAAAAGAAAAATACAAATTAGATTAAAGGACACATTTCAATAATTTTAGTTACAGGCCGCAGTTAAATATTTTTCAATCGGAGGACACATTCCAATAATCCATCCTTTTTAGTAATTTATTAAATTTTTCGCAATTACCGGGAAACTTAATCCAATTATAAAACAAATTTAATTTCAGTGGGCGCATTATTGAAATGCGTCCTCCACATTTTCATTTTCGCTTCAAAAATTTCCTGAAACCAACATAAGCGGAAAATTTCAAATTAACGGTGAAGCCGCATTACTGAAATGCAGCTTTTGAATTGTTCTTGTTTCACCAAAATTTTCACATGTATAAAAAATTAAACAATAAAGTAAGCCATGAGCACACATTACGGTAATGCGTTCTCTTAATTTCACTTTTTTCTCAACCATTTTCTGGACACAACATATCTCGAAAAAAGGCCATGAGAACGAATTATGGTAATGCGTTCTCTTAATTTTCCATTTTCCCATCCATTTTCCGGACACAAGACGTTTTGATTTTTTTAAAAAAAATAAAGGCCATGAGGATGGTAATACGTCCTCTTATTTTTCCATTTTCTCATCCATTTTCCGGACACACGACGTTTCAATTTTTTTTAAAAATAAAGGCCATGAGGACGCATTACGGTAATGCGTCCTCCCCCTGGTTGCCAATTTCCAGAGTTGCCCTATGCAACATCCGGAATTGTGTCAACAACCCCCAACCCAGCAAAAACTCTCAAATCGGGGCGCAACCGCCACTGTAATCCCCCACCCGCTTTCGAAGGAGGGTTTTATCTGGGGTGATTTTGGAGTGAGCGCAGGAAGAAGAAGAAGACATCATCTTCTCGATTTGTAGAGGAATAAAATCAAGGATGAAATTAACGAAACTATTATGATCGCTTTTTTTATAGTCTTATAACGACTATAAAGTAGGAAGATATAAGGAAATTGCGCTATAATCCCACCGTTAGTTTCAAATTTTGATTAACCCTAGGAGTACCCTACTATTAATTTGTCCATTTTACCCTCGCAGCCTCTTCAATTTTGACCCTGTTTTGACTAATTCCATGCCATATCTTTTGCATAATTATCGATTTTACCCCAGAGTTCTAGGTTCTCTGATTCGGATCCCTGCTTTGATTTTCTTCTCTTTTTTTCAGAAAATAAGGGTATATAAGTTTGGAATATGCTTAGTAAAAGAAATTCTAGATTTTATTACAAAAGTTTCTCAACTAATTTTCACTTCAATTCAATTTTTTTATATAAAAATCTTAATTGATGATATTTAACATAATTTAACTATTAATCATATAATTTAACTATATTTTTTACTTCAATTCAATTCAATTAAGTGAAAATTTTAATTGTAATATTTAACATAATTTAATCTATTATTCATTTTTTATTATATTCAATTTTATTTCAGTTCAATTTAACTTTTTCTCAATCAATAAAAAATTAGTTTGAAAGAACGAATGATAGAGAAATTCTCAGGAAATGTGGCTTGTCCATAAACTTATGGACAAACCCCCTGACTTTATACCTTAAAAATTATATAAAAAATTAAAAAATATAATATTAAAAACACATTTTAGAATGTTTAAATTTAATTCTTGATTTAATAAATGCAATATATAAATTACAAAATATATTGACTTGTCCAAAACTTATAGACAACCACCTGCCAGGAGAACTACTTCAAAGGATAAATGCCTTAATTTTGTCATCCATTCTTATTAAGCATTAGGTTAAAAAAAAGAATAATATGATGAAGGAAAAGTTGTTCACCAAAATGATAATTATATCTCTTTGTGAAATATGTTGATGGGTAACAGAAGGCATATTAAGAAATGATGAAAATGAGAATAGACAAATCAACTTCCTACTAAATTGGAACATCATCCGTTCTTATTATTCATTAGATCGACTATAAACAATGCAAAATATGTTGCGGACTATTTAATGTATAAGATATTAGTGGAGATCTAAATAAAATTTTCTTTTTTTTACTTTCCCTTGTATTGCACTATTTCTAACAATATGTATCACATTATCCACAAAACTAGCCTATACAAGCAAAGGCTAAAAGAATCCACAATGGTGGAAGTTTGTGAAGTGGAAAGGAGAGTGGGAGGGAGTTTAATGTTACAATGGTGGAGTTTTGAAGAGATTGGGAGAGAGTTTTAAGGGAAACTCGGCAAGAGGCGAGGGGGAAACACTTTTCTCCCATTTAATTTATGCAAGTTTCACCAGATGAGTTGGAAGATAAATATGGATTTTTAATCCATTGTTGGTCTAATAAGCATGTTTCACACGTTTACTTATTTTTCAATTTGCATACCGTACATCGGAGATACACATCACAACTTATCCCCAATTTTCGGTAACTAAATGTATTTTGCATTAATAAAATTAATACATTCTCTCCTATTATTTAGGCATATATTAGCATATTTTCATTGATTACACATATAATATAATGCATGGGGATACAATACTGAACCGGACTCCAGGGGTACAATATAATATACCCTTTTTCGTATTTTTTTGCTCAAACGAATTAAAATGGGCCTTACATTTATTTTTATTTTTTTAAAATAAAATGATAACTATATTTTTTAGAAACAAATATCTATAAATAGAGCACAACATTGATGCATTTTCCAATTTCCTTTCAAATTTCATTTTCCCCTCCTTCACTCCTCTAAAAAAAGTATACTTGGTTCAAATTGAATTGTTTAAAATGGATTCACCTAATTCTTTTTTTTTTTGAATTATTGAAAAATTATTTTTACACAATTTCAATGTCTGACCCATCTCTTTCAAGAGGTTTCACGGAATGTCCAGACCTGGTAAGGTTATTCGCTCTGCATCGAATTAAATCACATGCTCCCGTGCCTCGAAGCAGAAAAGACAACTAGGAACTCATGACTGTAGAAGAGGTAAATGATCGTTTCATATCAATATCATAAACATAATTGTTGAGATAGAACAAATAAACTCTATATGTGTGAATATTCACTGTGATGTTTAGAAGGATGAAGCTGAGACATCTATTAGGAACCACCCAAGGCTGAAGTAACAGCTAAGACATGTACAACGTAGGAGGAGGCCGAGGAACCGACCAATTCAAAAGAGTTGAAGGAGGCTGAGGAGCCGAAGAAGGCTGAGGAGTATAAGGAGGAGGTCGTGGCCCTTGCGGCCAAGCTTCTAGAGAGCAAGTGGTGGAAGAGGTAGCCCTGAAAAAAAGAGGATAAAAAAGAAGAAACTAAGATAGAGCAGTAATGGGATGTAATTCCAGAAACTGACTTCCTGTAATAGTTAGTGGGATCATAGGCATAGTTTCCTTTTTTGGGGGTTTTGTAAGAATTTCTCGTTTCTTTGACGATTTCACATATTTATATAACTTCATTTAGTAAAATCTAAGATCAGACCACAATTCTTGGATTCATGTACAATCAATTGAGTAATGTAAAATAACAAACAAATTTATTCCCATAACCACAAAACAAAAATGCAACCTATGATCCATACATAACACACACAACACACAATTTTTCCAAGAACACAAGTGATTCAAAATTTTTTGAAGTTGAATGTTTATAGCATAGCATGAAAAGACAGAGTACACATACAATGAATTTCTGAAAGAAAACAAAAGAAAACACATTGGTACAATGCAAGCTATCAGAATAGCAATTAACAGAACATAAACGGCAATGACAATTACAAGACTGGATTACAGATACTTCAGAGAAAAAAAACCTAGTTTGTAACTTCACTCAACACCAAGCCCTCTCTTATCACTTAGAACTTTGCTCGAGCTCATTTGACGTCAGTAAAAATATCAATTATGACAATATGAGATTAAGTTTAATATCAACAGTACCGATTACACACAATCTCAATACAAATAACTTACATTATCTAACCGTTTGCAATCACATATTCAATCAGTTGAGCAGTGTAAAACAATGAACACATTTATCCCCAACAACAACAACCGAATAAGATGATAACCACAAAACAAAAATGCAACATATAATACTTATATATCGCTGCACGCGATTTCCAAGAACACGATTGATTCATAAAGTTTGGAAGTTTTATGTTTATAGCAAAGCATGAAAAGATAGAGTACACATACATCAATTTTCTGAAAGAAAACCAAAGCTTGCATATTGGCTAGTGCCAGCGGTCAGAATAGAAATTAACGGAACATCTACTCCGATGACAACTATTATACTGGATTATAGATACTGCCAACATATAGCTTCAGAGAAAGAAATCCGGTTTGCAACTTCACTGAACACCAGACCCTCTCTTATAACCTGAGAATGAAACTTTGCTCGAGCTCATTTGATGCCTGCAAGAATGCCAATTATGATAGTATGGGATCAGCTTTAATATCAAGAACACCGATAAAAGACTATCTCAACACAAATAACTTAAATTATCTAACCGTTTGCAATCACATAGTCTAGAAAATGAAGGAAAACATTTAGTAGTAACCAACACCTTATTTTAAAAACAACTTTTGATTCTCAAATGTCATCCTTTTTTTCTCGAGCCTCTTCTCTTCCAACTTTAAGTGTTCTCACTTCTCCTTGATCAACAACTTTTTTTGGTACAAGTTTCTGCTTCTTGATCGGCAACTTTTGTTCCTCCAACTTCAACTCCAAATCAAGCAAGCTAGAACTGGTCTTCTTGGAACATGCAGCTCCATGCTCCTCAGGGATTACCTCCTAGCATTTTCCTTTACCTTTGAGAGACGACTTTACCAAATCCTGGACAGAGTGGTCATTTGGAAGATGTAAACAATTCTGATCAACGTAAGAGCTCATTTCTTGATAATATAGCTGTTTACTAGCTAAAATCTTCAGAACTTCCACAAATGCTTCCGTGGATAGATTCCATAAGTCCAAAAGTGCTTGGTTCTCTACAACCTCACATGCAATGCTTTTTCTAAGCTGTTCATTCAATGTCCAATATTTTCTTGTTCAAAACACTGAACTTTTACTCACACAGACGGGCCGATACATAGTAACCCTTCTATGACATGACATATGAGATAACCACCCAATTTTTTCCTTGGATGTAAGAACATCCCTTTTTATCTTCAAAATGAGGAATCACTTCTTCAACCTCTCCTACATAAGAGAGTGCATTGATCATAACCTTCACCATATCATTTATCCATTTCACTCGTCGGTACACATTTTCAACCGTTGGTGCTCTGATTTCCCCACCAGCAGGATTCGACTGGTCACCGCTGCCAATGAAACTGTGGTTGTGATGAAGAAATAGTACAGTTTGTTTAGGTCCCTGCACATTCCCCACTGGAAAGGGCAAAGCATATGCCAGGCATTGAAGATCCAGCTGAAGCCCAACAGAAGGAGAGACAATTCGCAATTGATTAGAAGTTTCCATCACTTCCCACGGACTGGGTATGCTTAGAGATAATTACCTTCTGGAAAATTTGTATACAAGAAGAATTTATTTAATATGACATATAAATGAACCTTGACATTGACGACAATGAAAAACTAGATAAATTGTCCCCGGATGCCCTAATACCTAAGAGATAAAATACCAAATAAAATAATTCCACCAAATCAAATCAAGAAACAAATATTTTCATATGCAATTAAGTGAATAATTGAAAGCCAACGAATTAAATTACTCAATCAGCTATAAGATAATATTCTGATCTACAAAACACATCTATATCAAGGACATAACTTGAAAATTCAAAGGCCCTAAAATTAAAATTGAAATTCATATCTTGAACATGATAAGAAAGAAACCACGATAGAACCAAATCAAAGGATATCTGGAATGACCTTACCTCGAGAATGTAGAGGCTTGCGGTTCTAATTCTCCTATCAGCAATGCACCGTACTGAGCGAAGGAGGGGAATGCACGAATGAGGTATAGTAATGGAGACACCCCATTTTCATCGAATTTAAGTCCACAAACAAGTGTCTCCAGGTGACAAATGGCAAACACATTACAATCTCAAGTGGATTTTCATAATCTATTTCCACATTGCAGTTTTAATGACTTTAAGTCACATTTAATATAAGATTGGAGATTTAGCATCATTAAACACCTATAAAATTAGAAGTAATTAAAATTACTTCGGAATACAACAATAACACCAAGAACTGTTATATGTGGTCAGTCACTTGTTTGATCCATGTCATACGAATTCAAAAATGTTTCTTAGCTGACTGTCAACCTAACGCAAGCCCTAACAAAATGTTACTGGTTTAGGATAGTTAACCACTTAACCTTTAGGTCGTAAGCTAGAGTAGAGATAAGTGGAATTTCAAATTATTCACAGAATCAATATATTTAACCTGTATACAAGCTGTCATATGGAATCCCAATAAATAAAAAATAAATTGATACATTTCATAGTATGTTTGTCTGATAGCACACCAAAATTACACAATTGGAGTTCAAGTTATAAATCAATTAAAGTTGAAAGGTAATAACATAGTCAAGAACTAATGTTACCTAACAAGATGAGTGCTCTCCGTAGACCTTGACAATCAACAATAGCTTTCCTCTAATAAAAAATAGTGATCCTTCTTCGTACTACAAACGATCCCCCAATTCATTTCTGCACTTTTTGACCACTGTAAGAGTTTGCTTACATGATGTATAACCCCCATTACAATGTATTCTCTATTTCCGCTACCAATTCAGGAGCACACATAGAAACAAACATTGTGACATTAGGCATGTCGAAAAGAGTCTCAATAACAGTGAGAAATAAACCTTCGGATACTTCACATTTGCTTTTAATGAGTATGGTGTCATCTTTTCGTCGGGGCATTTGGTCGAACACATGCAGAGCAAAGATGGGATCATTGAGGGTAAGAATTTATGAGGTTTGCTAACGTTAGGAATATCAAATGGTTAGTGTGGCACAATCGGAAAACAGATGGGTGGTTTTGGTGTTCTTCGTAGCAAAAGTCTAGGAGTCGTGGATAACTTGTGTAATTGGCGAATTCAAATCCTGCAATACATATAGGGGTCAACACTTGGGACTTTTTCATAAAACTTGATCAAACGTTTCCTGAACCATAGATTTGGATGCTAAAATTGAAGAAAATGATGGTTTAGATGCCACTTCTACTTAGAATACAAGGATCTGTTTTCCAACAATATGTTTTAGTGTTCAAATTATTACTCCCCGTCTTAGTTCTATTTGCACTCTTTTTAAAACATTAGTCCCTATCAAAGTTTGACCGCATATTTGAATAAATATATGAAGAACAATATTAACGTATACGATAATCCTCCTATCAAGCTCGCAGTTATCAAAAATATTTTCAACTACTTCCGTACCTTTGGCAAAGCTGTGAATTTGTTGCAAGAAGGAACCACTGCAACCCTACATTGGCCCCGATCGATCGCCCCAAAATCTAATTTTGAAATCATTTATGAAGGCACCCAATGATTCTTCAATCCTCCCATCGAGATGCCATACCATGGTCTTGTGGCGCTTCGCCCTTGCAATGCGAATTGATCGATTGAAAAGGGAATTAAAAGCACTCATTTGATTGAGTGTTATGAATTGAATGAGGAATAATGGGTACCGAGTGAAAGTTTGATCTGCTAATTAAATACTCCCTCTGGCTTTTTTTACCTTGTCTCCTAACAAAATGACACATTATTTAAAAAAAGTAAAATGAGTGGTGCAGATTGTTTAAGAGAGTAAAAAGTAAATTGAGTAGATAAAAATAACCTAAATTTTGCCAAAACGAGAATGAGCTATTGTCAAAAAATCAAACAAAAAATAAAGAGATAAAATGTTAGTAAAGCAGAAGGAGCAGAAATAATGGAGTAACTGACTGAGAGAACTGATATGAGAAAATTTTCCTAATTGCATCGTCTTCTTATTCTTTGGGGTTAATCCCGTCTATTTAACTGAAAAGGAAAATTTAGGGTTTTAAAGAAAAGGGACATTTATGAGCGGTCAAAATTATACATAAATCTAAATTTATTTATTTTCACTTAAAGAAAAAGTCTCTTGTTAGACCAACTAATGGTTACACAACTTAAATTTTATGCAACCATTAATAAAATAAAATATTTCATACATTTCACATAGTGGTGATATATAGGAGGACTAAGTGAGAAACATTATTTCAGTCAACGTGTCTCTTGATATACCAAGAAAATGAGTTATATTTCATAATCTTTGATTTGCTTTACCTTTTCATATTGGCGTGTATAAGTTGTATGTTAATCCCAAAATTGGTAGTTTTCATAATGATTAATCATGTCATGATAAAGAAACCCCGTTTTGTAGATTTTCAGAACTTTTTAATATGTATTTTGGAAAAGTAATTTCATTGAAATTATTATACTGTAAATTAATTAATTTTATTGCATAAAATGAGAAGTGACTATAATAAATGCCTGCAAAGGTACCCAAAAGTAAAAAAACACTCTAAACTTTTGACACCTTCGTCTCCAAAATTTTCTGACACTAAAAACGGTAACTTCCACCACCATGGCAATGCCGAAAACGGTTAAGCCATCCGCCGCCAGATCCTTCCTCCAAGCTTTAACAGCAAAAAGCCCTCCAATAACTACAACTCTTCCATCAAATCCAAATCTCAATCCGACCACTGAGTTCAAAGGCGAACTAGCTTGTCTGTACTCCAAAGTTGAAATTCAACAACTAGCTTCACACTATGCTAATGCTCTCGTTGGCAAGTTCTAGAGGGGCAGACCGACAATGGAAAAGATTGAAGCTGCGTTAAAAAATATAGGCTTCACAGGTAGATACTAGCTCGGTTCTATTGACCCTTTCCATATCTTAATTTGATTTCAAGAAGTTGGGGATTTTCATCGTTGTTGGATGAAATCCCAGTGGTCAATCAGGGGAGCCCTACTGAAGGTCCTAAAATGGATGTCGAAATTCTCCCCTAATACGAAGTCCTCAGTGGTACCAATCTGGATTACAATAAGGGATGCACCACTTTACTACCAACCTTCTTAATACAAGCCATAGGGAACCTAATTGACATATATATCAAAATGTATGCGGCGACCTTCGCTCTCACCCGACCCTCTGCGATCAAAATTTGTGTAGAGGCTAATGTCCAAGCTGCTCTGCCTTTATCAATTAGGTTAGGTTCACCTAAGCAAAATGATAAGTATTCAATTGAAAATGAAAATATTCTTTATTACTGGGTTAAGTGAAAACAGTTAGGGCATTATGAAACAAAGTGTAGACTGGGAATGCCAAAAATAAGTCAAGCCTGAGTTCAAAACAACAACAACAAACATAATCAAGCTGATGAGGATAGCTCTAATTAGAGTGAATAAAAGTCTGGCAAAAGGTATTGGAAGAAAAATCTGGCCAGGTGGGAGGTCGTGACCGTACTTCTCAAAGATACAATTTATAAGCTCTAAATGCTTACTAAATACAATTAAGTAGATAATGACAAGTCGGGGCCGTCCATAGAGAAAAGTGATTTTCCTAAGGGTTCATGCATATAAGGGTGGATATAAGCCTAGATATAGATATATATACATACATACATAT
>JAULKM010167794.1:0-32289 GCA_032355605.1 Rubia tinctorum | reverse complement strand
CGTGGTGGGGCGACCGAAGGGAAAGGGGGGAAACAGGGGGGAAAGTTTGGTGGGGTGACAGAAGTGAAATGGAAGGGGAACGGGAAGGGGAACGGGAACGGGAAGGGGAAGGGGAAGGAAAAGGAAAAAGGAAAATAAAATAGAAAAAGGAAAATTAGAAAACGACTATTTTACCCTTTAAACTGGCATTTTGACAGGACATATCGCTTTGACCTGAAAGAATGGCCACGACTCAACGGTTTTGTAAGTTGAGAGCCCAAAAGTGTTTAAAAAAATAAGGGGTTAAAAGTGAACAATCGTGATAGATAAAGAGCCACAAAAGTCATTTGCTCTATATAATAATAAAATAGAATTGTCAAAATTGGCTAAATTTGACTTTTTAGGCAATATATAGTGGGAGGGACTATAAATATCTCACTCTAATCCATAGAACTAAACAATGAGACATCTTCTCTTAAATCTATTGAGATTAAGTAAAGTAAGGGGTCCATCTATTTAGAATAGTTTGGGAATGTGCTTCTAAGAAGATATATTTATTACACCACCACCAAAACCAGAACCACCACAATCAGTTCCAGAATACCAAATCATGCTCCTAATCTTCACATCATGTACTTTTCATTTAATGTAAGCTAATTTGAATTAAAAAGAACGGACCTTATATTCTTTTCTCCACTCCAAATTCAATCTCCCATCATTATTTTGTACATAATACACACATTAAACATGATTTGTGTGGCATTACAACAGGGCTGATTTGGGAGAGGGGAATGCGAGTCACGTTAGAAGCACGTATCCGACCGAGTGGGGTGACAAAGACTGTGTATTGTAGAGCGAAGAGATGAGGGGGGAAATTTTGACCATTTGTGTCCTCATCTTCTGCTTATTAAATGGCATCTAGAATAGGTCCCCTTATTGGTGATATGACTTATTTTTGGTGTCTAGTTTTTGCAATTTTTTGAAACTAACCAAATTCAAAACCTTGCTTTGACGCCACGAGAGGGAAATGGATGGGCCGTTGCTGTCCAAGCTTTGATTATAACCGCCGACCTCCTCGCTTCCTATTTCTTTCCTTCTTTTGGCCTTTTATTGCTACTTGCACTCACAACTCAATTTATCCAAATTCATCTTAATTCTGTCCCAAGTTATTCAACGTATAAGGTATATTACGTGGGGTTTATAAGTCAACTTTATAGGGAAGATTAAAGATACTTCATTACAGAACTGAACAGAGATTTGAGTAAAATTGTGTCACTCAATCTTATTATTATGAAATTTGATTTTACCTAATTATCTTGACTGTTACTACATATTTCAACATAATCTATTTAACTAAATAATCCTCCCGTCCCACCTCAAATTTTAGAGAAATTTTTTTCTTGATTATCAAGAAACACGTTTGATCGTTAATATGTCTAACTACGTATAATAACAACAAGTAAAAAGTTTACATTTAGAAACTACTTGTTACGAATAATCCAACCACAACATATATAATAATATTATTATTTATAATGTCAATTCAAATATGTTGTCAAAGTTGGACAATGATTAGTGACATAAAGTGAAGTGTGAAGTTTGAGATGGGATAGAGAGAGTATGTAATAACGTAAACCATAAACACACGAGATTTGGTTACGTGGTTCGGTGAAATTCACTTACATTTGCGGGGTCTGGCTCAGTTTAGAATGAATCCACTAATCAGAAACATAGAATACAAAGTACACCATACAATTATACTTATCTTCTAATTATAACGCGTGAATTCTGCAAGCTTTCCTTTCAACCGATCCGCCTTGATCAGACTCTCTTTGACTTCAAAATTTATCGACGATGGATCTCCTCCTCCCGTGGAATTAAAGTATACGATTCTAAATTTTGATCACAAGGTTATGATCATGTTCGAACCCAGACGAAAACTCTTGAGTACTTCTCTAAATATCGAATACCTGAATGCAGATTTTTTTCAATTAAATCCGTAAGTAACTCACTCGGAATGTCTTCTATTTAAACCCATCGCACACATTAAGATCTTGTGTGAATATGATTCTTTCTCCACATAATATTTTGATTACAATCAAATTTCTTGGAGATAGGAATCATCAAATCTAATCCCAGGAATTAGAATATTTCGTCCAAATTCTTTCCAAAAAGGATATTCATCAAATCAATTCAAATTTCCATAACTTAAATATAGGAATTGATATATTTTACAATCACAACTCTTGGACGGATACATTTCATCTCGAAATTTATTATTCCACTAAGAATTCCTTCTTTTATGTTTCAACATAAACTATTCATATTTGCATAATTTTCACATATTGCCAACTAATTAAATCTGGACTTTACATTCCCCCCCTTGACATTTTGTGGACCCATTACCCTTTTGGACTTTCAAACGAAAAATTATGCAAATAGAAAGATCACGAACAAGGTCTCTATGGATGTTGGAACATGAGGTCAAACAATTTAACTCCCCCTAAATTTCGCAAGTCCAAAACAGAATACCCTCAACATCCAGTTGGAACATCAAACAGTCAGTCAGGTCAGAATACCAATAAAACCATGTTAGAACATAAATCCAATAGAGCTAATAAATTCTAGAAATTCGATAATTCCGTAAGGCCCAGAGAAGACATCCAAAAATCAAGAAATCCAAATCCAAAAGTACCCCCCATTGGGGCCATAAAACATTCCATAGTAAAAAAAAATCATTTTAAAAAATAACCTATCAGAAAATCAAGCATTATTCGCAGCATCCATCTGGGTCAACTCAGCTTCCAAAGCAGCAGTCTAAACTTGAAGAGAAGCGATTTTGGCTTTCACAGAAACTTTTGTTACTTCCTTAGTTTTCTTTGCTCCTGCAATAGATGATGTTCCATCTTCTGAAGTAGTCCAGAGAACATCATGAATCTTTCGGGTAGAGAAAATCCTGGAGTTGGCCTTCACTGGAGTAGTCGAAACAAACACATCATCCTTATTGCTATCTAATTTCTCTGCTTTAGCCAAAGCTGTAATGTTGCAGGGGTGTGGTAGTGAGTTCTTTACTATGGATGACACAGCCTAAAAAACCACATTCTCCTGGATAATCTGACCAAGATTCACATGAATCTTCTTTCTAGTGCAATATAGTAATCTGGCCATCTCTCTGGTCAATGTTGATGTGTTTGTAAAAGGAATCCAGCCGTTCACTGCAACCTAGAACAAACAGAAATACATGTTGATCAGGCTGGATGTAGCTGCATTCCCTTGTACTTGCAACTGAATTACTAAGCCACTGGAGATCTATTTCATAATTTGATCATTTGATAACTCCAAATCCCCAGCTTATGGAGTAGTAAATTTAGGTGTGTACAAACCTAAAACTCCGTTGATCCTCTCAGTTGAGAAACTGATCACCCTGCCTCGCACAAAGGTCCATCCATACCACTCTGAGTCAGTGTCCAAGTTTCCATCCATCACACTGGCATAAAACTCATGAACTAGCTCCCTGTTATAATCCTTATATACAGTGACAACAGTTGTATAACCCAAAGTCTCAAGGAAGGCTGTAAAGACACTTTCCTTATATGACTCTAAGTCTAGTGGTCTCTCTGCTATGATGTTTCTCTGGCCAATAGTTTCCCGGCAGTCTTGACAATGAACATCATAAGAATCTGATTTCGGGGTATTCTTTGCATAGGGAGCATGTTTTGAATTTTGACCAGCCTCCTTCTTAATCTTCTTCTTCTTCTTTTCCACCTGAACTCTTTCTACTGTTGTCTCTTAAATTTTCCTCTTGGATATCCTTGGCCTTGTCTTAACAAACTCTTGCAACACCTCATCGCTGGTGTATACTAGGTCTTCAACAGGAACTTCTTGTGTTGGAACATCAGTTCCAGCTTCTTCATTAACTTCAGTTTGTACCGGTGTTGGAAGCTGATCAACTTCTATGACTTCAACACTCTGCTGGCCTGATGTTGTAACATCATCAAGGCTTGGTTCTTCCATTTCCACTTCATCTCCCCCTATCTTCATCTCAGAGGTCAACTCATGAACTTCTTCAGCTTCTTCATACATCTCAGCAAGTTCCTCTTCTACTGGTGTTGGAACATGATCAGATCCACCCCCCAAATCATACTCCTCATTTTGTACTGGTGTTTGAACATCAGTTGTATCAACACCATCAGATTCATCAATCCCCATATTCACAGCCTCTTCATGATCATCAATAATCTCAACAATACGTGGGGGGTAAATTTCTAAGTCTCTCAATCCTATTTAGTACCTCTGGATTGAACATATATATAGCCTTATAATTAGAGGATCTCAGGACACCAAATCTTTAAGGCCACTTATCCATCCTTCCTAATCTAAGCCTCCTCCACCCATAAGCTCTAGTATATACACATAAACACTTTCTTCCCTCATAATTTATGCATGCCAATTCTGTAAGCCTAGGGTTCATGTCCTCTATGTACTGAATCTCTTATAATCCCCTTAAGAAAGTAACTCAAGTCATAACCATTTATCTTCCCTGACAGAGATTTATAACCTCTTAAATATCCATTTTATCATGCTTCAGGTACCATTCAATGCAATCCTCAAAAGACTTAAACCACTGACCATTGAAAGTAAATGATTTATCTTTAAATAACTTAATTGAGGGTGATGAGGAAGAAGCATGGCCTGGCTGGATTGAAGAAACTACTTCCACTCCTGGTTCAGGCATGCCGTCAATGAGTTCCAACATTGAACCATTTGTGAGGTTTATCTTTTCTCGGCTTCACTGTACATCCTTTTGAAGTTCTTGTTTTCGCCATGTTGAGAATCAGTAGCTGAACTCTGAAAATATTGAGTGCTGAGAGAGTCCTAAGACTTCTAAACTTCTTCTCTGTAGGGTTTTATCTCGAGAAATTTGAGCACAATATCCACAAACTCAAGAATATGGAAAGAATTTCGGGAGAGAGGTTGCGGGAATAAGGAATGGAGAAAGAAGATGGAAAGGTAAAAATTTGAAAAAAAATATTTATTTTCCTTTCTCAATAACGTAAATCACCTTTTCTCTTTCCAAGGTAATAATTGTCTCTTTTCAACTTCTAGCCGTCAAATCCATCATATATCCCCAACTCATTATGTTCTCATATTACAACATTCACACACAACTTCCATCTTTTTATTCCTTTTCTACTTTCTATTTTTTTTTGTATTTTTCTTAATTTTATGTGCACAAAAACAAAACTTCTACAAACAAATAAAAAGTTGATGGGTACCTCAAGTATGACACACACCTAAGTATTTTCTAAGAAGCTCAAAATTGCAGAGTCTGGTGGTTTAGTAAAAATATCTACAAACTGCTCTGATGTTGGAACATAAGCAACCACCACTTCCTTTCTTTCAACAAGATCTCAAATAAAATGATGCCTTATGTCAAAGTGCTTTGTTCGAGAGTGCTGAACTAGATTCTTTGATATATCAATAGCACTTTTGTTGTCACATAATATATTTAAAGGCCCTTGTTGAATTCCATTGTCATGGAGCATTTGTTTCATCCATAATAATTGTGCACAACAGCTTCCAGAAGGAAGATATTCAGCTTCAACAGATGATAAGGAGATCAAATTTTGTTTCTTACTATACCAAGATACCAAATTCATGCCAATAAAGAAACATCTACAGTGGTGCTTTTACGATCATCTACATTACCAGCCCAATCAGAATCATTATAGCCAATAAGATGAGAGTCTTAATTTTTAGAATACCAGACACCCTAAAATCTTGCACATACCCTTAACTGAAACATATATCTAGTCGACTAGCTGTAAGATACAGAATACTCCCAATCATTCTCCGGTACAATTTTTGATCAACTGCAACAACTTTTATATCTTTCACCAATTTGTCTATAGCCCCCATTGGAGTTAGTACAACTCGAGAATTACTCAGGCCAAATTTTTTCACTAAATTCAGTGCACACTTACTCTGATTTATAAACAAGACATTCTTTTCTTGCTTCACCTGAAGTCCTAGAAAGTAGGTGAGTTCGCTAACCATGCTCATCTCGAATTCATCCCACATTAGAGTGACATAATTATTTACCATAGATGGTGAAGTAGAGTCAAAAACAATATCATCCACATACATTTGAGCAATCAAATTTTTTGATGACCTGTTAAGCACAAATAAAGTGCAATCTACCCCCCCCCCCCCCGATGATAACTTTTCTTAATATTAAAGTTTTTAAGTCGCTCATATCACGCCTTTGGAGCCCATTTAAGGCTATATAATGCCTTCTCAAGTCGATAAACATGATGTGGATAGTGAGGATCCTCAAATCCTTTTGGTTGTTCAACATGAATTTCTTCATTAACCGCGCCATTCAAAAAAGCACTTTTGACATCCATCTGATGCAGTGTAAAATCCATAGTGCAAGGAATCACAAGTAAAATTAGAATAGATTCTAACCTGGAAACTAGTGCGAATGTCTCATCAAAATCAACTCCTTCAACTTGAGTGTATCCTTGAGCAACCAACCTTGATTTGTTGCGAGTAATCTGGCCATCAACATCAGACTTATTCTTGAAGATCCAATTTGTGCCAATAACATTTACCCATTTGGGACGAGGAGTGAGATGTTTTACATCATTCCGTCCAAATTGCCCCAAAATTTTCTTGCATTGTTGCTATCCAATACTCATCAAGTAGAGATCCTTTGTAATTTTTTGTTCAATCAGAGAGATAAAGCATTGTAATCCAGCAAGTTCTATGTAATTTACTCTTGGTAGTTTACGAGTTCTCCTAGTACTTGGTTCAGGTTGAACCTGTGTTGGAACATGAGATGTTGGAATAGGAGTAAATGTTCTAACAAGATAAACTTATTTGAGTTCAATAGTATCATTTGACTGCTTTGATGTTCCAACATCGACCGAATGGTCAGGTGGACTATTTTGTGTTGGAGCATGATCTGAGACTGGTTCTTCTTCTTCTTCACCCGGTACCTGCTTGTCATTATAATTAACTACAATGACATTTATAGACTCAATAAGAGTATTTGTACAGAGATTGTACACTCTGTAAGCACGACTGTTCACAGAATACCCTAGAAAAATTCCAACATCACTACCACTATCAAACTTTGCCAGTTGCTCTCGATCTCTGAGAATATAACACTTACTTTTGAACACATGAAAATATGAGACATTTGGCTTTCTACCCTTCCAGATTTCATACGATATCTTTCTTGTAAATGGACGAAGATAAATCCAGTTTATCGTATAACATGCTGTATTGATAACTACTGCACACCATTTCTTATGAATTCCTTTCTTAGCCAACATGACTGATGCCATCTCCTGTAGAGTCCTATTTTTTATTTTAACAATACCATACTGCTGAGGTGTGATAGGTGCAAAAAATTTATGTTGAATGCCAAGCTCATCAAAGAAGTCACTAAACCGAGAATTTTTTTAATTCTCTACCGTGATCACTACAAATCCTCACAATATTTTTCCTACTAGACTTCCTTTCTCTGTTTGTAATTTGATCACCAAACTTTTAAAGACATCCACTGCATCATATTTGTCTTTAAGGAATGCTACCCAGGTGTATCTAGATTAGTCGTTAACGCACACAAAGATATACTTATTACCACTTACATTGGGTGTATTGACTGAAACCATCAAGCCCATATGAAATAACTCAAGATTCCTAGAGGTGGTAATGTACTGCACCGAAGAGTGAGGAGATCAAATCTGTTTACCTGTTGGCATGGTCCGTAAACAATGTCATTTTTGTTGGTGAGAGTAGGCATACCTCTTACTGCTTTTAGGTTTGCAATATTCACCAAGGTTTTTTAATTGATATGTCCCAACTTTCTGTGCCACATGGTTCCTTCATCATGCTTTGAGCTTAGACATCTTACTTCTTGTTCCAACAAGTAACAATTGTCTAAAGACCTAATTCCAGAGAGTACCTTATCTTCACCATGTTTCACAATGCAGTTATCTTTACGAAACTCCACTGTCATATTCTTATCTCACAACTGACTGATACTCAATAAATTAGCCTTTAAGTCTTCTACGAGCTAACTACTTGTGAAAATTGGAAATCCCCCGATCTGCAGTTCACCTTTCCCAACTACTCGAATCTTCTTTCCATCACCAAATGTAACAAAAACACCATCATATAGTTTGATCTTAGTCAAATATTCCTGAGTTCCAGTCATGTGTCGAGTGCATTTATATCAAAATACCACGAGTCTCTAGAGTGTGCAATAAGAGAAGTGTGAGTAATAAAACAATCAGTAGTGTGCTTATGAATCCATACCTTTCTAACCATTTTTTATCGTTGAATATCATTAATGTTGGAACATGCAGACAATTGTCATCCATTCATGACGTCTCTGGGTAGCTTAAAACATTGCTCTTGTATATGACCTGGATAGGAGTAGAAGTGTCAAACAATGGGTCTTTGCTGTCGTGTTTTCATCACCTTCCTATTCATGTCTTGTATTTCTGGTTTGAAGTTACTTTGTGAAAGAAACATCCCATCCAGATCTGCACTAGAAGTTACTGCATCCAAAAATCTAGAATGTGTACTAGAAAATTTATCGCAATTTAAAAAATCAGTTAAATAATAGACAACACATGAGGATTGTGACGACGCGTGTGTGATCGTAGCAGAGGAGGGAGGTATTCATATCAACAACAAAGCAGACATAATCTTCCAAATAAGTAAGAGGTCGATGATCACAACCACTCTATCGTACAGGAGGCAACTCGGTCGCAGGTGGCGGCACCGGAGACATAAACAACAAAGCAAGCTGCGGAGGTGAGTTAGACAGAGGAGGCGTTGAAGTACTGGTCAACGACAGACTGGTCAGAGCGGGTACAGGCGGCGCATGAGGTGCGTTATCGACTGCAGCCTACGATGCGTGGAGCGTGTGAGGCTCGGTGGCGGACGGCGCGTGAAGTACTGGTGCAGCTGGAGGCAATGTGGTCGGTGGCGGCATGGTTACCGGCATCGACCATAGAAAATTTGGCGGTGATGTGGTGGCGCCGCCAGTTTGCACGGATAGATTCGGGGGCACAACATATGGAAATCAGTCTTCATAAAAATCAGCATCCCGACTGTTGAATAAAGTATGGGACTCCAAGTCATAAATGCGATAATCTTTCTTTCTGGAATGATACCTAAGAAATGGACATCGGTGACTTCTTGGAGAAAACTTGTCACGGAATCTGGGAATGTAGGAAGAAAAACACAAACATCCAAATACACGCAAAAACTTGTAATTTGGGATACGTCCGTAGAGTAACTCAAATGGTGTGCGACCATCTAGTTGCTTCATCGGTGTCCGGTTGATCAAATATGCAGCTGTAAGAACACATTCTCCCCATAATTTAATTGGCAGATTGGCTTGAAAATGCAAAGCACGAGCCTCATTTAACAAGTGACGATGCTTACGCTCAACACGACCATTCTGCTATGGTGTATCAACCATAGATGTTTAAAAAATCATCCCAGATTTAGCAAAATATGATCACGAAGTAGAAAATATGTACCATTATCATCTCGGACATGAAGAACCACACACCCAAACTGGTTCTTAATCAGAGCACAAAATTCAATAAATGTATAGGCAACATCTGGCTTAGCAACTAATAAATAAACCTAGACAGATCGGGAATAATCACCAACTATAGTTAAATAATAAAATGCAGCACTGGAAGATGGTGTTCTATAAGGATCCCAAACATCACAATGTATAAATTTGAATAAATAACTAGCATTCGAAGAACTCAAAGGAAAACTATGTCCAGTATGGTTTTCTCTATGATATACAGAGCAAGGAACATAGATATTATTTGTGCTAAAATCAAGAGTATAAATAGAAGACAACATCGTAGGAGGGGGATGCCCAAGAAGTTGATGCCATAAATCGTAAGACGAAACAGAAGAAACTGTCGGGATAGTCTACAGAATGTGAAGACAAACACGCGTATCCAACAGACAAAGCCAATAAATCCCCTCTTGTTGTTCACCAACACCAATCAAAGTCCTCGTACTGATTTTCTGTAAAATGCAATAATTTTCAGTAAACAAAACTAGACATTTTAAAGCAGATAAATGGAATCGCAAAGTAGGTATGTAGAACACGAGAGTAAGAATAACACCTCCAAAGAAAACAGAACCATATTGTGTAGCAGATGACAAAGATCCAAGATGCAGTATAACATTCACAGAATTGACAACAATAGTAATATCAATCATAGAACCCTTGTCACAAGTCATGTGATATGAGGCTCGCAAATTAAGAATCCATGGTAAAGTAGACTTACATGACCCATGGTCAGACACACCATTAAACTGATTAAATAAATGTAGGGCCGTACTTCATTGGTCATCAGACAGGGCAAGACCATAGTCAAGGCAGGCAGGGGTACGGTGAGCGGCCACCACCGCATAACCAGGCGGCGATAGAGCAGCATCGACAAAGGGTGACGAAGACGGGTGGACACTAGCGGCCTGTGAGCCATTCCAAGCGGTGGCGGTAGGCGGTAGGCGGATTCGACGCCATTATCTTAGATTTCTGGTTCAACTCCTTGAACCAATCCGGTACGCCTGTTAGCTTGAAACATGCATCTTTGTCGTGACCCTTGTGATGAAAATGCGTACAGGTGAGATTCTTGCGATCAGTTGAAGTGAGAGCAACTGTCGAAGAACCCGAAGATGGTGGGCGTCGTGCAGTATATGCCATAGAGTTAGTCGAAGGCTCGTGAGACCAAATGACGGATTTGTGATTCTTCTCCTGAGCAACAATAGCATATACGCGCATGACAGGTGGCAAAGAATCAGTGGTCATGATTTTGGATCGCAAGGTGTGATAGCCTTTGTCAAGACCGTGGAGAAATTGATAGATCATATCTTGCACACGTTCTTGGAAGGCATTAGCAGTATGGTTGCATGTGCAAAGTGGTTTACAAGATTCAAAAGTGCAAAATAAAGGAGGTTGGAAGTGAGTTGTGATTACCAAACAGCTTATTCATTTTGCCAAAATAAATGCAACAGTCTAACCATTCTTCAAACAGTTCTGTATATCTTCACACATCTGCAGAATTTTTGGACCATTCCCAAGAGTAAATCGTGCCTTAAGATCATCCCACAATTCCTTAACTGTGGTATAGTAACTGGTAGAAGAACGCAATGGTGGATCTAGAGTCTGTAAGATCCAACATACAAGGGTAGCATTAACTCCAGGTCAATCATCCGCATCAGCATGATATTCCGGAGGTTTGGTGATGATTCCATCAATGAAACCAATCTTCTTCTTGGCAAACATTGCGCTACAAATCGTAGTAGACCATTCAAGATAATTTTCTTCACCTTTCAGCATGACGGGACGGATTGACAAACCGGGGCCGTCAGAAGTACCAAGGAAATATGGAGAGTTCACAGATTGACTAGTAGGTACAGATCCCCCAAGCGAGATTATAATTGCAATTGTTTGAGTAAAACTGCAATCATGTCGGTGGCATTGAGATTCTGTAGCTTGTTAGCCTCAGCTTCAATGGCGACGCTGGCTTGCTCAGAGCCATTGGGACTGGAACCAGAGGGGAGATCAGACATGGCAGTAAATTGGCCTAGACCAGAGGTGGCATCGATGCGGAAAATCAGGCAGGCAAAGGCACGGTGGCGCGTGGAAAAATGGGGGCGGTGCGTCGGAGCAGATCGACGCGTAAGGAGTCATGCGCAGGCGATACAGAACGGCGGACGATCACGACAACCAGCTGGTGGCAGAGATCGGCGGACTTTGGCAAAAGAAGCGAGTAGTGACGTCGTTCAGACGGCGGCGGTAGTTTGACATGGCAGCGGAATTTTCTTCGGGTTTCTGGATTTTAGCCTCTGATACCATGAAGAAAGTAAGGGAGGTAATTGTGTGTTTGTATTCATGTTCCGCGGTACATTATATAGAGTTTCAAAGACCTATGCAGAAAAGGAAAATGAATCTAATCTAATTACAATTACAAGTAATATTTACGTAATATTGTTATTCCTTAATAAACATTCTAATGAGTCGAAATCTACAAATCTAACTTGAATTCTCAAACACAGAAACACCAAAAGTCAGTTATTCAGAATGATTTTGACTCGGATTTCTCCTAGCCTTCTTTGGATAACAAATAATATATCTGAATTCAATGAAGTTTTACCGGTCATTTTGATCGGAAATAGGGTAGCCGGAAAAACTGCAATGACAGAGACAAAATTCCAATCCAATACTTAAACAAATACTCCCTCCGTTTCGTTGGATGTGACACACTTTTTTTTGGTTATTTTTCTGGATTTGACTCACTTTCTTTTTATGACAAGATTCCTTCAATTTCTTCCACTCATTCTACTTTTCCCTTTCTAAATTCAATTTCATCCACTCATTTCATTCACCTAAATTTAAGCACATAAGTCTATGGTGTCACATCCAACTAAACGGAGGTAGTAAATCCAATCCAATCCAATCTAATTATTTAATTTCCATTTCCAATGATCATAAACAAATCCATTGAAAAAATAATTTAGAAAACAACAGATTTGTGACGAACTGTGACCGATAAACTAACAAACATCGAACTTTTTACAAAATAGAATGAAAATGAGTTGAAGAAATGCCATCCTACTTCCAGTCCTTCAACTACTTCCAACCCCAGTGTAGTACTTCCACTCTCACTGTTCATGCTAGTATGGTAACTTGGAAATTAAAATATGAAATGAATCGTGTGGGTAGGGAAATAGCCGCAAAATGCTAAGGAGGGAAATTAAGAAAAAGAGAAAGTTGAGCACTTATGAGTCTCCATCAATTAGTTCCAGATTGAATGATGCCGTCCGCTGGCCTATCTTCAATTTGTGCCTTACAATTTGGGTCTGTTTCTATCCACTTAGACCATGTACAATTAAGATAGTACTCTGAACCCTGTTTTTTTTGTTTTATTTCATTACATCATTAATTTATCTTTTCCACCTACTAATTAATTGAGACAATAACTAAATCAATCCATTTTTTCCATAATGGTTAAAACCACTTTGAGACAACTTCATGTACCTCATTTGATTCTCTCTATCATACTCATTATTTTTACCTTTAATATTTAATTCAAATAAATTTACCTAACAAAATAAATTGAAATGTGAAATTTATTAATACACCCATAATTTTTTTAATTGGATTTTGTTTTTTCAAATCTCTCTTTTGAAATTAATTTCAATTTTTAAAATTTATTTTATGAACCATAATTAAACAAAAGAAACACATCTATTTGTTTAAAAATGTAATTTTGATTTTTTAAAAGATCTAAAAATTCATTTAGATTTTAAAAAATAAATATCAGATTTTTTTGCAATTTTTTAGATTTTTAAATAGCATAAAATTAATTTTGAGAAATTTTAAAAAATGTTTTTTTTTAAAAATTTAGGTTGGGACACGTGGCACCACCCTATTGGGCAACGTGTCCCAAACTGTTTCAATTTTTAAAAAAATGGGCCAGCCAGGGGCCACGTGGCCTAATCACTGGGTGCCACGTAGCATCCATGGTAAAAAAAGAGGCGCCACAATGCATGGGCCCTTGCTCACGTGAAACCTCTTCCAAAGTCAGAAGTTGTCAGCTTTGGGCCGGTCTTCATTCGAAGGACCGTTCCCTGGTCTGCATCAAATGCAAACCGGTCTGAGAACCCCATTGTGGGAGTTTTCGATCTTTCTTCTGTCCCAATTTTCAATTGAGGCCCCTTTGAGACCCCTATTGTACATGCTCTTACCAAATACAAATGCAATCGATTCTCCCATTTTTTCTCCATACTTTGCCAGAAGCAATGATCGTATAATTTTTTAAGGGTAAAATATTAAATTAGCCTATAATTTTTTTTGAAATCGTCAATCTAGCCCCTTAAAATTTGCTAACATTAAGTTTTTGAACAATTGTGTTGATATACCCAAATTGTATTATTCTAACATTGATCCAACGAATTCAGGCATTTACCATACATGAAAATATAAAAATATCCCTCGATTTAAACTAAAAATGTTGTGACATAAATACCCCTGGCTGATCTAAAAGTGCCACTACTTCTCTGCCGCTGCCGCTGCCACTGCTGCTCCACCTCACCGGTGCTACACTGTCACCTCTGCTCCATTGCTCCACCTCTGCTCCGCCACCTCTTCTAAGCCACCTCTTCCTCCGTCCCCAACTCCACTGCTCCACCTTTATTCCACCACATCTTCTCCATCTCTTCTCCACCACCTCTTCTCCGCCCCCAGCTCTAGCCTGCTACCACCTAATCCTAGCCCTTCGCTGCTCTGCCACCACCCAACCGTAGCTCGCCACCATTCGATTCCAACCTTAGCCCGCCACCACCCAAGGAGTGGTTTTCCAGTCCTCACCGGCGTACGTCACAATTAACGACCCAACCCACCTTCAACATTTGAGAAAAAGAGCCCACCCCCAGCATCATTTCTGTAGGGGGGAAAGAGACGCAGGTAGAGGCAGAGGAGGCGGAGGAGGCGGTGGAGGAGAGAAGAGGAGAGGGTCAGGGTAGTTTTATATTTAGGGTAAAAAGCTAAGGGTAAAATAGTCCTTTAGGCATTTTCTGAATTTAATTTTTTCAACAAGGGCATACTGGTCATTTTACTAAATTTTGGCCAATTCAGGTTGCCAGGGTTAGATTGGCACTTTCATCCATAATTTAGGGTTAGATTTGCGCTTACAAATTTTACAAGGTTAGATTGGCTCATTCGACCAAAACGTAGGGTTATTTTAGCATTTAACTCATTTTTAAATCCATTTATTTAAATGGTTAGGACGCCTTCAGAGCATCTCAATAAGAGAGTTAGTTTTGTAGGTCTCTTATGTCACATGGTATGTTTTAATTGAAATTTCATTATGATGTAAACAAAGTAAAGTAATTGACAATTTTTAAAAATATTTTCATCTCCAATGCTACCATCACAATTATAGTTTCGGTATGACATGTCAATCATTGAATGAACGGAATTTTAGTTGGGCTCATGCATATTAATGAATCCCTATTACTTTTCTTTTCTTAACTTTGGTACCCAAGAAATGATACACTTATTTTTTTAAAGTAAAATAAGTGGAGGAGTTTGTATCGGGAGAGTTAAAAACAAATTGACTGGATGAAAGTAATCTAGACTTTGCTCAAATAAAAGAATGTGTCATTGTTAAAAGATAAAACAAAAAAGGAAAGAGTGTCAATGTGATCAGAGGGGTACTTTTTCTTGGGTATAAAAGTGGAGGGCTTTAACATGTGTTCTTATAAACAAATGCTTTACTTGACCTCCCTTAAAGAAAAGTGTATCATGTCTGCTTGATACATCCACTTGACCCACCCTTGTATTGAAAATAATTTTATGAGTTGCAAGTCTATCAATATGACGTGTCAAATTACTTTAACCAAAGTAACCCTTGCATTAGAGATGCTCTCACAAAACATCTAAACGTTGCACCACCAACAAACTACTATCACCACTATCGCATTTTTCATCAACCACTTGCGTGTTAGGAAACAGAATAAAAAACACCAACACAATCCAAATGTTAGATATCTCTTCAAATCCCAAAATGTTAATGAATGAGAAATTCAAGAGTTTTGTGTTCGTGAATGGGTAACTCAAGAGTTTGGTTCATGAATTAAAGAATTCGAAGAGTTAGATTCATGAATTGGAGAAATCTTGAGTTGCACTTGAACTTTTATAAATAGAGGGAGAGTTTGTGAGTTTTAAAAACAAGCCGTGGGAAAGATGTAGTCCCTTATGAATATGTTATTAGGGTCGAGTGGACCCACTTGGCGTAATTCCTAACATTTGGAATCTATTTGATCCATTTGGTTGATAAGATTAAATTTGTGTCTAATTGTGTAGGTAGAAAACGTGTTTGGTGAACCATGTTAAATTTGTGTTCTTTTTTTAAATTTCTTTTTGTTATCTTGATTCTATGCAAATGAGTTTAATTCCTCCAACAAGTGGTATCAGATCTTTGGTTGATCAACTTTCATTTCAAGATGAAGAAAAGTTGAAGGAAGAAAAAGAACTGAGCTTGGGTGATTCAGTCCTTATCTTGGCGAGTCTGGAGATGAAGTATGTTTGTGTCGCCTCTACCGGGATTCTCGAGTTTCTATGCTTTACAAGTTTTTTTGGTTGAACTTGTTAAATCTGGTTATCTATCTAGTTATCAGCATCACAAGGCCTTTCTTGGTTGGAGTTGGTGAAATCTGTTCAGTTTGATAAATCCATTCCTAGTTGGATTTATTCTGATTTGTGGTATTTGGGTACCTTCGGGTACATATGTCTGGCACTTCTCCAATGCATCTATTTTCATCAAGTACATTTGGCACAACCATCGTGCGTCTGGTGCATCTAGAACCATCACTGTGCGTCTGGTACATCTGACACCATCAACGTGCGTTTGGTAAATCTGACACTGTCAATGTGCAACTGGTATTTATGATACTATCATCGTGCATCTAGTACATCAGGAACCATCATCATGCATCTGGTACATCAGGAACCATCACCATGCATCTGGTATACCTGGTACCATCACTTTGCATTTGGTACATTTGGTACCATCACTGTGCATCTGGTACATCTGACACAAACGTTGGGGGCATCTGGTACATATGGCACAGTTAATATGCATATGTAATATTCGCTAGTCTGCATTTGGCTCTTGTTCGGTTTTTGAGATTTTTAACCGAGAGGGAATTATTGGGTATTTCTTCAAATCCCAAAAATTTAATGAATTCAAAAGTCAAGAGTTTTGAGTTCATGACTAGACAACTCAAGTGTTTGGCTCATGAATGGGTGAATTCAAAGAGTTAGATTCATGAATGGGATAAATCTTGAGTTGCACTTGAACTCTTATAAAATAGATGGAGAGTTTGTGAGTTTTAAAAACAAAATGTGGGAAACATGTAGTCCCTTCTGAATATGTTATCTGGGTCAGGTGGTCTTGCGTGACGTAATTTCTAACATCTATAATATGTTTGACCCATTTGGGTAATAAGATTAAATATGTTTTTGATCGTGGAGGTAACCAACGTGTTTGGTGAACCACATTAAATCTGCGTTCCGTTTTTTTTCTTTTTTATTATCTTAATTCTCCACAAAGGAGTTTAATCCTCCAACACCAAATTATTATTATAAAAATTACTCTAAATTCTTCATTTTTTTAAAAATGGGGACGTGACTTGAATTATTAACCTTTATCGTATATATTAGGGGTATATACAAATATAATACTATATACTTCAGAAAGTGATATAATTCGAAATACAAAACAACCATAACTACTTTACATAAGTGTAAATATAAGCCTAAATACTATATTTCAATATTGACTGACCATTTTCGGTCAAAAAATACCTTTTCATCCTAATAGAAACACTTGAAAGACAAAAATGCCCTTTGCCCTGCTGCTGTTCTGCCACCACCGCCGTTGTTCCACCACCATCACCGCCTCTGCGGCATCGCTGCGCTACCGCCACTATGACTGGAACATCTCCTATTGTTCCACCACCACCGTCGTTGTGCCAAAAAACAAATTAAAGTCGCCAGCCAACACCTTCAAGCCCTGACACCCCAACCACCACCTTTCCACCTCACCGGAAAATACCCCACTCACCACCATCCTGCCCCTGGAAAACACCCCACCCACCACCTTCCTATCCTAACACCCCACCCAACATCTTCCGCTTTCCCGCCTCACCTGAAAATAAACGACACCACCCACCCTTCGGCGTCTCCACCTCTTCCGTCGCCCTACTCCACCTCACAGACACCTCTTTCGTCACTCTGCCCTCCGCCTCTTCCGCCGCTCCACCCTCCGCCTCTTCCGCCGCTCCACCCTCCATATCCTCCACCGTTCCACCACTCCACCTCCTTCTCCTCTACTCTGCCACCACCATCTCCTCACGCCACCAGCTCGCCCCCTTAAAATCCTAGCCTGCCACCCATCTCAGCCCCTCATCTTTCTCTCCGCCGCCAAACCTTTACTCATCCTCTCCCCCACCACCACCATTTTCGCACGCAACCCATCCCTCTCCCTAAAAGCCTAGCCCCTCACCCACCTCAGCCCCCGCAACCAAAACCCTAGCGTCACCACCCTTGCTTCTCAACGCTCAACCCCCACCATATTCACCCCTTCAACTTCTTCGATACAAACTGCGCAACCACCCCTTCAACTTCTTCAATTCAAATCGTGAAACCAACCATTCAACTTCAATCTATTCACTCCACTCCACTCCACTGCTTTGATTCCACCAAACACTTCCCGACACCATCATCTGTTTCTCCTTCTCCTCATCCTAATAGAGCTCTATCGTTCCACGGTGGAGAGACTTGGCCCAGAAAATGAAATGGAGAAGGAGAGATCCAAGAAACAGACCCAACAAAGAAAAGGAGAAGAAGAAACAACGACGGGTTTTAGGAGGATTACAGTTAGGATTTTGGAGAAGAAGAAACATTAGGGGTATAATAATAACTTTACAATTTTCCATTTTTTATATAAAAAAATCAGAGGTGTAAAATCAAATTTTCATCCAATTCCGTCCTAAATCTGCCAAAAAGGGTAAATTTGCACATGCACTAACTATCTATTGTTTTATTTGCACTTTCAATTATCAAAAGGTTATAGTTGCACTTATGTGAATTAGGTTGGGTTATATATGCATTTTTCTCTATATATAAAAAGATGGCATTGTTATCACATGTCACTCACACAAAATTCCACGTCAACTTCAAAAATATAAATTGAAAATGCAATCTATAGTAATAACTAAAAAATTATTTTTCAATGTATTCACTTGAAAAGTAAAAATTGTAAGAATCAATACATTCTTGATTATAAAAATCAATGTAGTCTTAATGGAAGAAAAAAAAGATTACTACTATAAGAATCCCACATTGAAAAAGTAGAAAAACAAAGAGGGGGTTGCAAGGTAAAAATTAAAAGGCAAATGACTTCCAAGATAAACGAGTCGAGCAGCTTGAAATTTATCGAGCTCGAGCTCTCCTCGAAATTTTTTGAGTAAATATTAACTCAAGGTCGATCTCAAGTAAAATTAATGTGGTTTGGGATCTTATTCGAATTCAAACTCGAGTAATGGTTAATATATATATATATATATATTATATTGTTTGATAAGTTCGACAAATTTAATGAACAATATTAGTTGAACTCGAGTTCGAGCTCAAATATTATACAATCTCGCTCTATTGCACTTCGGAAGGTGCTTTTTAGTGATCTCTTCAAGTCTTGTGGTCTTTTCTAGTGGGAAATCAACGTCATTATTTGTTACTTTGGGGTCATTGCTTTTGGAGCCTGCGTTTGCGACCCCTACCGAAACAATTTATTTTTTATGAGCCTATGTTTTTCCCAAGCACAATATAGTAGAATTTTTTTTTTACTTTTTTTTTATACAATCAACCGGGGATATTTAACTAATTAATTTTTTATTTATATATATTCATTCATTTTTAATTTTGAAGTCATTTTGACTAATAAGTATTGATTAAGTAATCATAACATTCTTAATTTGAAGTGATTAAAAATAACCAATTCACAGAACAAACTATATACAAAAATATTATAACTTATATAGTAACTAATTTGTAATTTATATATAACATATATTTTAATTTTGAAGTCATTTTGAATCTTTCACTAATATATATTATTTGCATGATCACCTCATCTTGTAATTCATAAAGTTATTCTTAAATGAAAAACTTTATAATTATTTAAGAAAATACTGCACAATGCATGGTGTGACTCTCGCTAGTTTATATTATAGAGAGACTGAATTAACCAGTAAACCAATATCAATTTCACCAATGTTTACAAAGCATCATTAATTTCTCATCTTTGTGATAAACATAAAATAAGTAGGAGTTCGTATCCTGCGACCGTCTCATGGTGAGACTAGGGACTAGATGGAAAATAAGGAATGGGCAAACCAAAATTAGGGGAAAATTTACAAACAAAATCAACTCCGGGTTTGTTATGTAAGGCGCAAAAAATGAGGGACTTCACAGTAATTACCAAAAATTAATTCCAAATATCCGTTCCAGATTGAAGGCGCAATGACAAAAAACACCCCTTCCTCCAAAACTCTTCAAACACGGTTGATTAACACATCACTTTCTCAACCAAAACTTTTCACGAGCACCAAATCCTCCAACCACTGTTCATCATCAGCAATCAACAGCGACGAATTTGAAGAAAAATGTTGACTGACATAAAAAAAATCAATCAAGTAATATACAATTACAATTAGGTATTATTTTAACATTAATCATCTCAAATCTGTGAATCAAGTCAATTTTGAAAATTACAGATTTAAAGCTCGAATCATGATCGAAGAAGGTGATTTCTAGATCAAAAATCAATTAGCAATCACACAGACGATGCAACATTTCAAAAGCAACAAACTGAATCGAATGTCATTGATGAAAAGACCGTACCTATTTCAAAAGGTAGGTTGTTGATCATTCCATAATTGATTGTTATTTTTCAATTTATTGATTTGAAGATCAACAAACTATGTTTTAAAATCCTGATTTATACGAATGATTTTTCCATACATGTAGCTGAATTGTCTCTAAACATAGAAACGTCCTATCAATTTCCTGAAAGTTTATTTAAAACTACTAAGCTTTCACATGTTGGAATTCACGTAATGAGCAATTATTTTTGAAGGTTTAAATAGTGTAGTTGACACTCTTGCACATTATGAAAATAATTGTTTGCAGCTGAAGATATGATTTATAGCAAATGATGTTCATGGAAATTAGCATGATGTTATAACTATATAACATGATTGACTAAGCATGATCATGATTACAATTTGAAGTAACACATGATGTGATGTTACTTCTATCATATTTGATGTTACAAATATGTGACATGATATTTTAACGATACAACATTATGTTGGAAATTTACTGAGCGTGTTTAGGATTACATATTAAAACGTCATTTTGTGATGTTGCAAATAGAATAGGTAATCAGTCTATACATTACACAAAATATCTGTTTTCAAATTGGAATTGGAAAAATTACAGAATATGATGTTGCTCCTATACTGTTGGATGTTATAAATTTATGGCATGCTGTTTCAATAGAAACATAAGTCACTGAATTCCTGAGTAATAACATGCTCAGATTCCATTGTGTTTTTTTTAATTTCAGATACATGTTTATCATAATTGTTGGAGATAGATCAAATTGAATCCCTTCAAGGAGTACGATCAACTACATGTGAAGAGTTTGAAACAATATACCGTGCACATGAAACTTCAATTGGATTTTTTGTACGAAAGTTGACATAGAGATCATCAACAAAATTAATTAGAATCATCAACAAAGACAAAGACACTTGGTTGTGAAAGGTAAGAATCATTAGCAAAGACAACTCCCAAAGTCCTCTATCAGCAAGAAACAAACACCAAAGGAAGAAGTGAAAGAGTGAGAGGTAAGTTTGAAAGGAAGAAGCCGGTGGGAAAGAAATTTGGTTCCAAGACACCAAATAATCAGTTGATCTAAAACAACTTGTTGGGAGTTGATCATTATTTAATGTCATACTGTGATATTACGCTGTAATATCTCAATTTTTTGTTTGATTTTTAAAAAAGTAGTGATGAGGATGTTGAATTAAACAGGATATCCATGTGCTCCACTGTACTTATATATTCCACTGTTTTTGCATCTGGAATAACTTCTTTGACGTTCCACTTTTATCTGATGTTATTATTATTTTACATGATAATTTACATATGTAAGATGAGCCATATCACTTTATGTAAATTACAGATGAACAAGTAATTTTAATAAATTTTTATGTAAGACATAAAACATCAAATATTGATAACTCAAAATCAAATGAATTCAATGAATCATCGATGACACAACAAAAACATATAAAAGTGGCAACCTTTTGTTTTAAACTTCACGTTAACCTATGAAAATGTCATTTGCCATAACTATCAATTGGAAACCTTTAATTTTAAATTCCACCTTAGCCTGTGAAAATGTCAATTGCCATAACTATCAAACCATTAAACATCATTTATCACAAATGAGTTCAAATGCCCTAACATAAAAACTAAAAAATCTAAATCAAACTAAAACATCAATAATAATCCAATGCCTCGACACTAGAAAATCAACCATTATAACTAAAATATCAATGTCAAAAAATACATTCCAAACAATGAAATTCTAATTTTCCCTGACTTGTTTCCGTTCGCTGCTGGATTTTTCACAAACTTGCCTTCTCCTGCTGGTTTTGAAGATGACGACTCTCTTATTCCATCAACGCAAAGATCAAAGGTCGGCTCCGGTCCTCTATTCAAGGGAACACCTTCAGGAGTATGATTCCTCATAGCTTTTTTTATTCTCTCATCAATGGTATCGTAGAGCTCTGACTTGAAAAGGTGTTCATAGGAGGAGTAGACTTAATCGCTTCAAAATCATCTGTATCACCTTTGTCCAAATTGGACATCAAGGTCCTGGTGACAATGCCAGTGTTCCTCTTGAACCTGTAGAAAGTATGAGCTGCAAGCTACAAAAAGAAAGGAAAAAAACGAACAACAAAAAAAAGTCATTGTTAACTAAACATGAAACATCACATACAGTAATAAAAATATTAGTCTCTGAAAGTAAAACATCATAATAGTATACATAACATCATTGACAACTACATTTACAAAAATCGCATACAATATTTAATACACTAATTTCAAATTTTAAAAACATCAACACACCACACACTAAAATATAAAAACAACAAAATTGAATATCAATTGCATTCTTAAACATGAAAACACCACAAGCATCATATATTGAAATTAAAACATCACACCAACACAAATGACAGTACTTGAAGCTTAAATATGAAGCATACAAAAACAGAACTAGCAACAACAACACAAAAAATAGCACAAATTGTAACAAAACTCTGAGATATCACACACAACCAAAACATAAACAAAAGCAGCGCAAAATTCGATTCATTCGAAACCAGCGAAACATTAAATCCCTAAGAACTATTCACCGAACACAAAAAACTGAGCAATCCCCAAATATTAACACAGTGAACAACATAACCCTAAAACATAAAATTGAACACACAATAAACCACGATTCAACTTCATAATCAACAAAAACCGCAAAATAAGCACAACAATACTTAGTAAAACCAACACAAACCATAGCAAAATCACATGCACCAAAAAAATTTAACAAGTCCAAAAAATAACAAAATTCGCATAAAAAATCAGAGTGAATACATTACTTTTGAAGATAAACAAAAAACGAAGACCAGGCAATCTTAGATCGACGGAAACAAAGTAAAACCGCAAAATTTTCCAAAAAATGGAGCCAAAATTCCAAGCGTTTATTGCTAACCATTACGCGCGAAAAAGGAAGAAGAAAAATGGAGAGAATGTGTGTGGTTGATATTTGGAGCTCAAAGAAAATGGGAGAGCAGCCGCAGAACACGAACGAGATTTTTGTTAGGCAAATGTTAGAAAGGAAGATGAAAATATTGCTATTTATACCTGACTCTAAATGTAAATTATCAAAATTTCACATCCAAACCATAAACTTTCAAAAGTTTAATTGAAATTTCAGACTAAATTCTTTGTAATTTAATCGCTGATTTCAATGTAAGGCGGTTTTATACAAAATTTTGTTAAAAGTAGACACACCCCCTCCCCCGCTGTTTTTTTCTTATGATAATATTTTGAATCAACGTACTCCCTCCTTCCTCATTAGCTTGACATTTCACTTTATCGGAAAACTTTAAAAATATTAAATTAGTAAAATTAATTTAATTATAGAAAAAATAAAATAAAACAATAAATGTAATCTTAATTTTACCATAATTAAAAGATACCAAATATAAGAACATATCAAAGTAAAAACCATATTATTATCACAAAGCACCATATAATAAAGATTGTTTGTTATTGGTATCAACCAAGGGTATTTTGAACGTTTTACTCCTTAGTTATTTGAATGGCGTTGTTTTGAGATTATTCTGACTTTTTTAGACTTATGAAAAGACGTCGCTTCTTACATAAAATCAGGTTTGCCTTCCTCCTCTTCGTTTTCTTCCCATCAGAAAATAACCCGATAAGTTATATAAAAAAGAATAGGATTAGTTATCTTGTATCAAAATATTTACGATGAACGGTTATGATGGCATGGAAATAACTCAGCACAATTATTAAAAAGTTTAATGTTAATCCATTTTGATGAACGGTTATATCAAATCATTTTACTCTTCATTTCACCAACTCTTTCACACTTTCTATCTTAATATGTTTTATTCATAGTGATACATTTTGATTATAATAAAAAAGAAAGTCTCAGAAAAAATGGTTTTTTCCATAAATTTATGGACAGTCCACATATGTTTTTACCATATATGTTGTAATTTTTTTTATAAAGTTTAAACATTGTATTTTAAAAGTTAAAACAAGTAATAATATGTATTTGAATGTGAAATGATAAAAATACATAATATAAAAATATATTTTCTAAATATCTAAATTTAGTATGTAATTTAACAAATGCAGTTTATAATGTAAAAAATAAGTGGTTCTTGTCCATAAACTTATGGACAAGCCGTATGTCAGGAGATCCGCTCAAAATAAAAATTGTTAAATATTAAATATTATATTTATTTTACTATTTATTTTTCACTTTTTTCAAATCAATTTTTTTATACACTTTCTCTTTCATTAAATTTGGTGTTAAAAAGAAATGTGTTAATTTACTCAAACTTGGGAACTATAAAGAGCTGTCTTTCAGTTCTTTGATATTTGATACACTTTTTATTGCAATATATTCTTTGTAAATTATCATACTTTTAATATGAGAAAAAAAGTTAGTAGATAATTTTATTCAACTAACATAAGTTTTTTTTTACATAAAGCTATCATATGAAAATATTTTTAAAAATATTAAAGGGTGTCTAGGCCCTGTCGGGTATGAGATGATATGAGATTATTGGAGATAGTATGAGATTGTTGGAGGTGGTATGAGACTGTTGGAGGTGAGATGAGATTATTGTAAATGGTTGGAGCAGAGTTGAGATAATTGGAGTTGAACTGAATTCAAATAAATATAAATACAATTGGCAAAATTTTGGAAAAGATCGTCTTTCCATAGACATATGTAAATATGGGGTTGAATTAGAATTATAGAAATGTAAAAGATTTTAGTTGCAATATTAAATTTTATTATGCAACATGCAATAGTTATAAGTTTATTACCCAATTAATGTGACCCAAATGTTTTATTATGATCTCTTCTAATTTGCATTTTAAACTTTGATATTTTCATAACTTATGGAAAAATCGCTTTCAAGAGACGAACTTCAATATAATGAACTGAATTTTTATTTAAATAATTTAAAATACAAAAATTAACTAAATTTAAATATACCAAAATTGAATTTTACTAAAATTAAATATAGTGAATAGTAAAAATAGACCTTAAGAAAAATTGGACTGGATTGGACTGCACTGAACTCAACTGAACCTTATTCAAATAATATAATATGCTAAATTTAACTAAGTTTAAACATACTAAATTGAATTTTATTAAAATTTAAATATAGTGACAACAAAATAGTAATAATAAACCTTAACAAAAACTGAACTGAATTGGACCGGACTAGACTGAACTGAATTGAACATAATTCAAATTAACTCAATTCAATTAAATAAACATGAATTAAATAAGCTAGAAAAAATATAAGAGAAAATGGTTCGTTATTATGAAATTTAATATGAACTAAACTCAAATGAATGAATTTAATTTGTTATAATTTTACATACAACCAATAATTATAAGTGAGAAAATAATATAAAAATAATTAATTAAGAACTGAATGAATAATAGTTAATTAAATATAAAAATTAATTAACTATACATAAATTAAATTATGTAAATATGTTAATGAATACATCTAAAATTTTAGGGTAAAATATAAAATTAACCCTATTATTTTCTAAAATTGTCAATCTAACTCTGTAAAATGTGAAAGTGTAATTCCTACTCTAAATTTTTCAGAAAATATGCCGATATAACCTTTTTCGCACTATTTCGACGTTGACTTGGCATTTTCTGGCATTGACCTAACCTAAAAGACAAAAATACCCAACTCTTAAAACTAAAAATTTAATGACAAAAATACCCCTAGGATTCTTCTTCTTCATCATCTCCAAAACATCCTTCACCGATGCTCCGCCACTGTCGTCGCCCCTTGCCACTGTTGCCCCCATCCTCTGGTCCAACCCCTGCCATTCTTCCGGCGGCGCCCGTAATATGTGGTTTGGTCGTAATCTAGAGTTTGGTCGTGATCTAGAGTTTAGCCGAAATTTAGAGTTTCGCCACCTCACCACCTCTAGCACCAACTCCGCCTGGTCCGCCCACCATAACCTCCACCCACCCTGGCCCCACTACTCCACCTCTACTCGCCACTGAATCCCACACCGTCGTCGCTTCTCCGCTTCGCCACAACAGCCCCATCCTCGCCACCACCCAATATTATAACCATCTCCTCTCCCAGCCACCCATCACTACCCACAACCACCACCCACACCCGTACTGCCGCTACCAGGGAGTTGCCTTCAGTCGCAATCTCCAATTCACCTAGGGGACATAAGTTTGGCGATGGCTTATCGAGGTAGTGGAAGAAGTGGGTGCGGTGTATATGGCCAGATTTCATTGTCGCAGCGGCGCCAGATCTTTATTCCTGCCAAACTGCATTGCCATCGAACCCTTTACCTCCATTGGAGCGCCTGGTTCACTGATTCCGCCACCGGAGGTGGCAGTGTCACTTGCACTGCCGAGGTTCTTGGTGTTCACTAAATTCAAATATGAAGGCAAGCACCCCAAAAATGGTAGTTGTGATAGAGGTGAACGTCATAGAAGTGATAGTGTAGCTGGAGGTTTTCTCCAAAAAACTTTGTCACAAGAGGTGGCGGTGTTGGTGGCATCGTGACGGTGTCGAATCTAAATGAAAGCTTAAAGGGGTTTAAAAATGTTGTGTTTAATAAGGGCTTATAATAGTGTGTAGAGGAAGGAGCAGCGACACCAAGAGGAGAGGATTGTTGGAAAAAATTAGGTTTTCTGAATAGAAAAGGGTAATGTAGTCTTTTCTAATTTTCTGAATTTTAATTTTGTTAAACAGATTTATAATAGTCAATTCACATAATTATGGTCAAATTAAGCCTCTCAGGGTTAAATTGACACTTTCAACCAAATAATAGGTTTAGTATTGCAGTTTCAGGTTTTACATAATTAAATTGGCACTTTTGACCAAAATATAGGGTTATTTTAACACTTAACTAAAAATTTTAACTTATAATATTGAACTAAAATTAATATGCATGCTTTCATACTCCCTTCGTCCTATCTCAAACTTCACACTTTCTAAATTGGGTTGTCCCAGCGTAATTTTCACAATCTAATTATTACCAAAACCAATTCATTTGATCTGCTCTAAAATGTCCAAAAAGCCCTTGGAGTTGTCTTTATTTTCTGGGCTTTTGGGATGATTAAGAGTGAATTAGAGTTTGCCTTTATATATTTCCAAAGCTATCACTCACGCGATTAACCATTTCTCTTCCCAACCCTTCTCTCATTTCCTCCCAGCATTTCCTCTTCACGTGATTTCCTCTCATATTCTCTCATTTCTATCTCATTTCTATCTGTTCTATCTCTTATTTCCTCTCTTTTATTTTGATGATCAGAGTCTCACATCCTCTCATTTCTCTGAAATCACGGAGTAATAAACCTTAGCTGCCTTGATGTTGCGTTGTTCTTGCATCACTCAAGCGTTTTAGACCGTTTTTTGCTTGAATCTGTAAGTTTGTCGTTCATTTTGAAAACACTATCTTTGTTGTTCGTGTTTTTAAATCTGGTTGAATAATGGTTTTAAAACTATAAATTTATGGTCGAAATGTGGATTTTATTTCATTTTAAGTTGTTGATGGGTTAATCAACGAGCTGTTAATGTTTTAATTTCTGTTTGTTATCTATTTTGTTAAATTTCTTGGTGTTTTAGGGTTACTTGTTCATGAATTTAGGGCTTTTAGCTTAATGTTCATCAGTGTTGCCCAATTTTCATTAACGCATGTATAATTGAGGGTCAGATCTGAGTTTTCCGGACATTTACTCAGCTCTTGTTGTTCTTGGTGTTCTTGGTTGTGTGTTTTGTGTTCGATCTGTATTGGTGCTATTTTTCTATGTTTAATTCTTTTGTGGTTTTCACAACATGATTTGAATCCATGTGTACTGATGTTGCTAAAGAGGATGGAGTTGAGGCACCGTAAGAAGATGGCATGTTCTTTCCGAGGAAGATGATGTTGTGTGCTGGGATTTTTAATTACTGCCTTTGTAAAAAATATTTAGCAATAAATTCGTAAATTTGTAGGGTAATATTAGTGTAAATCAAGGCGGTAATTTTCAATAATTAGCATTAAGCATCTCACTTATTCGGCTGATATCAGTCAACTTTTTGTCATTTCAAAACTGCTTTCCATCAGTTTTTTTTCTACTATAGAAAAATACCACCTCAATTTCTCCTTCTGAAAATTGAGATGGGACAGAGGGAGTACTCACACTAAATATATTAATTAGGGGTGGCAAATGGGCGGACGGGTCAAATATGAGTTGGGTAAAATGAGTATATAAAATATATGGGTATGACCTATTTCAACCCATTTTATAATAGGTCAAAAATGGGTCGGGTCAAAATGGGTCGGGTTGAAACCCGCTCAACCCACGGGTTGAATATCATTTAACTCACGGGTCGAAAATGGGTAAACCCGCTGGTTTTAACCCACACATTAACTCATATAGGTTTGTGTACAAACTCATCTTCGTAAAACCCGCGGGTTTCAACTCATATATTGACCCATATGGTTTATCTACCAACCCATATGGGTAAACCCGCGGTCAACCCACAAATCCAACCCGCCCAACCCATATTTTTTAACTACCATTTGACCCATTGCCCATTTAACTCATTACCAATTTTACCCATACCCACTCGGGTTTAACAATAGACAACCCGCTTGACCCGCGGGTTATGGGTCTATTTTGACACCCCTAATATTAATCCTTATTTTCTTATTTAAATAATATTTACTAAAATTTAATATTTGAAATAAATTTCAAAACAATTTGAATTGTAAAAAATTTTAAAAAGTTGAAAGTAGTTGAGGTGAGATAATTGGAGATTATTAAAGATAAGTTGAGATTATTGGAGATTATTAGATCTAAGATGAGATTATTGAAATTGAGATGAAATTATTGAAAATTATTGGGCATGAGATTATTAAAATTGACATGAGATGAAAAAAGATGAAATAATCTGATCTGAAGTGACGTGACGTGTTAAAATTAGAGTACTTTGTGGTACTGTACATGAATAGCAAACAAAAAGAGACAAAACATGCTAGTACCCAAGAAGAGGTACTAGCTAGCCAGGTTTGGGTAAAGTAAAAGTGAGAGTTGTTGGAGGGTGAATTTGACTGTGAGGGGGTTAACTTTATTAGCAAGTTACACCTGGGCATCATATTCTTCTTTCCTTCAATGAAGTAGCTCATCAAACAGGTAAATAAAATCTAGTTCCAAACAAAGGGTACGAATCATACTCCACGTTAAAAGAATTAAATTTTGCTTTGCCATTCTCAGGAAAAAAAACCCAAAGCAATTTCCTTTTCTGTTTTTGGCTAAACAGTTGCTACTACGAATACTGTTCCCCAGCAGCCTCAGGACACACCAATATTATTGCTAGTAGTACTCCTGATTTCTTAATACTATGGTCCATGCTTAATTTTGCAATTAAAATTTGCAAAATTCAATTAAAAATATTGTTTTTCATATGCATATGTAATAATAGGGTTGAATTAAAATTATATTAATATTAAAATTTTATTATGCAACGTTCACTAGTTATAAATTTATGATCCGATTATGTCTCTCTTTTACTTTTTGGTCCTCTTGAGAGAACTCCGTGGCAGAGAACTCTTCTCCGCCTCACACATGTTCTTATGCCCACATAGTTTCATCAAATCAAACATAATTGTTGCCCAAACTGCAAAACCCCAAATCGAAAGAACTCCCTTCAATCCAAAACCCAAAATTGTTCATCTAGGGGAACCAGGTCTAAGATTCACTGATGAGGAATGCGAATTGCTTGAAGATTCTCTCAAATTGACCCTGATAGGTAAGTTCTCTAGAGGACGACCAAAGATGGATCGTTTTTTTCAAACTGCAGGATTCACAGGGGGTGTAGACATTAACCTTTTAGATCAGCGATAAGTGTTGATCTCCTTCTTCAATCAAGATGATTACGTACGTTATTGGCTCCATAAAGTCTGGATTTTTGGGAATACTCTCTGCGCATCATGAAATGGACGCCTCTGTTTGATCCTGAAGTTGAATCGCCAGTAGTTCCGATTTGGATTGCGTGCTATGGAATCCCCCAACAATTCATAGCAAGTGATCCAATGATGAACATTGGGAATTGCATCGGTAAACCGATCAAGGTTGATAAGGCAACAATCAATCGCAAATGGCCTCATGTTGGGAAGGTATGTGTGGAGATCGACATCACAAAACCTAGACCATCTTGAGTTTGGCTAGAGTATAGGGGTATATGTTTCTGGCAGTCATTGGAGTATGAGAACATCCCTGATTATTGCGGTAAGTGTTCTAAGCTTGGCCATCTGGCTTCGATTTGCAAGGCTGGAGATCTCCAAAGGTAAAAGGAAGCATAGAGGCCAAACCAGAATCACAATCCAACACTAACTAGGGCTGAGGTTATGATATCTTCTAAAGTTGTTCCTCAGAAGCAAAATGTAGCTCCTGTTAACCACAACCAGCCACAATCAGGTAAAGCGAAGGTAACTCATGTTTACAGACCCATTGAAAAAAGACAAGTTGATAACTTTGATCACAATGCTAATAAATATGCTGCTTTGGTTATTCATAATGATATGAATGATACTGGTAATACTATAGAGCCAATCTCTACTCAGAATGAGCTGCTAGATATACCAGAATCCTCTAAATCCAAAGAATTTGAATATGCTAGAACTGAGTTAATTTTGCACAATGTTATTAATACAGATACAAAAACGGATTTGAATAATAAACATGTTTCCGAGGAACTGACATAGAAACATTGCCCTACTCACTATGAGGAGGTTGATGTTATACCTGTTCCACATGATCTTACAAATAATCTTTTTGAAACCAGTGGAAACATTTCCACTGGAAAGGTTATTACTAATGTGTCTACTGAGAACAGTGCAGATACAGTGAATGAAAGGGAAGATTTTAATCACCAGATAGACACAGGAAATGCAAAGGGTGATGATGATCAACAGTTTGATGTAGTTAATCATCCTCAAATAGCCTTGGAGACTCAAGAGGTGAGGCAGGTAAGTACAGGTAGGAATCCTATCCCCATTTCTTTAGATGATAATGATGTTATTGATAAATTTCAGTGGTCTCATGGGAAAAAGTCTAAAGAAACTGAAGGTGATTTCATTTTAGAACCTATTCACAAAGATTAAGATAGGTTTAATAAATTGATAAATGAAGTAGAGATTAATGATGCTGAACTTTTATGCTCTACTCAAGATACTCAAGCTAAAAAACAACTAGGGGGAAGAAAAATATTATCCCAGTACTGCTAAATCTGTGTTCGCCAAGACAGTAGTTACTAGGTCTCAAATTGATCCTAAATCCATAGTTTAATAATGGTAGGTTTTCATATATATATATATGTGTGTGGAATGTTAGAGGGATTAAAAAACCTAGGGCACAAGACAGAGTCTTAAATATTAAAAGGAAACACAACATAGGTCTATTTGTTATCATTGAGCCTTTTTTGGGAAGTGATCAAATATCTTCTATTTTCTTTAAATTTGGCTTCAATCACCACTTTGCTGAACCTAGAAATAAAATATGGATTTTTTGGAATGGTGACTTTAGTGTTTCAGTCAGCTCTATACACGATCAATTTATTTTGGATGAAATTAATCATATCTCAATGAACCAACCTTGGCGTGCTGTATTTATATATGCTAGGCACACTAGTGCAAATAGGATTCCTTTATGGAATGAACTTGGACTCCAATGTAATCAACCCATTTTGCTTATAGGTGATTTCAATGCAATGAGAGAAACCTATGAGTATTTGGGTCAATCT
>JAULKM010167785.1:0-15921 GCA_032355605.1 Rubia tinctorum | reverse complement strand
AACCAATACAAGGACTAGTTATAACATAAATGCATCGCTACAAATATATTAAAACCCAACTCTCTCTCTATATGATCTAAATTTTTATTACATATTAGAGCATTTACGTCAACATACACAAGCTGATAACAATGAGTTATCCAACTCATCACGATGAAATTGTCCAATTCTATGCTAATTTGGTAACGCACGGTAAGAACTCTAACTTAGCCATGGTTAATGGAACAATAGTCATTGTTAGTGAATTCACAATAAATGTTGTGTTAGGGTACGCATGGATCAAGCCTTGTTTTTTACATCCCAAAGTCCCCAATGGCCCTTATGAGGTATATCATCAACAAGTGTGGCCTGGTAAGACTGAATCTCATCCCATTTGTCTTGAAGAAATGGGGCATAAGTATTTTAGATTTCTAGAAGATAGGCCTAGCCAAGCCAATAAATATGATTTGTTGGTGTTGAGCGTGATGCAAATATTGGTTTTTGAGTGGGTGTGTATGAATGTGCTTCCTAGTGGAGGGCATTCTTGTGAACTATAATCGGAAGCCTAATGACTTTCTATTACATAATGTAAAAGAAATCTTTCAATTCGGGTTCACCATATTCTCTTATTTGAACAAAGCCACTAGAACTATGACAAAGGAGTTCCCCTATGGTTGCTTGGTCACTAAGATGATCCAAGAGAATGGAATTGTGCTCGTTGACCGTCCATTACCTTGAAAATTCTACGACAAGAAGTGGCTATACCTCAAGCAACTGGGAGTGGATTTAGAAACCAATAAAAAGGGGTGAAGGTTGTGTCGGGGAGAGACACAAAGAGTGTAAGAGGGTCAAAATACGAAGTATGATACTTCTTCATCAACAGAAATCAGTAAGTCATAATGAAATAATGTAAATTTGGTTATGTGAATTTTATTTGTTAAATTGTATTGTATGTCATGAATGTCCTTGGGGCAACAAAGGGCTTATGCTGAAGGTCAATAAAGTCTTTTCATGCTTCACTAACCAAATGGAATCCCTTGAGACTGAGGTCAAGAATTTTAGGGTCCGAATAAGATGCTAATCATAGCAGGAAAGAGATCAAGATTGAGATAAGCACAGATGAAGAGAAGGTTGCATTTGGATAGGCTACATCATCCAGTGACGGTGAAGAGAATGAGGATGAATCACACCAATGTTACATTGTGGGCATTACCATTTTCAGTTTTTATGTAATACAATTTGAATTTGAATTCATAGGGTTCATATAATAATTGAAAGTTGTTATTTAAGTGTTTTTCTAATCTTCCCGAACAAGGAGTACTTTTTACTAGACTTTTATCCTGGTAGAGTATAATTGATTGACTAAAGTTGAAACGAATCTAGACTTACACAATTACTTAAATAGATTTTTGATACCATAAAAGGGTACCTGTTTGATAATAAACATAATGAATGTGTTCTGAATTAGGAAATTAAGAGTTCTGAAACGTGTAATTAATTTGGAATATGTGTTGTGTAATTAATTGTTTTTGAATAACCAAATAAAATGAACCACATCTAGGTCGGTTTCTCAGTGTGTCTTGTCATAGTGTAATGGCCATTTATGAAATCTAAGTATGGAATTTTGTTAGCCACTTTTTCAATAAAAAAATTCGATGGCTAAAATCATGACGGCTAACATTTGATATAAATTCTCCTCGAGTTTTGAGTCAGTTGCATATTTTGAGGCAAGAGTTGGAAACGTTATTAAATTACTTGATTTGAAAATATAACACACAATTAAGGTTCTGAAATTGAAAACATGTTTCGAGCCCACCAAACAGTGTTTTACAAACCCTAGAGAAATTGGAATTAGGTCTCCATAAATAAACCAAACACCCCACGCTTACATGGACAAAATATTCTATAAATTACCCGCACGTACCACACAATTCACTCTGGAATTTTGCTCCTCGTGAAGATAAAAATGGCTGAAACCTAAGAAGTCTGAAGTGTAAGGACAAAGGCGAAAAAGTAACCGAGAAAGCAAAAGAGAGCTCCGTCGTACAACACTTTGAGGTTTGTGTCACTCAGTGCCTTTGAGAGGTATCAATATTTATTACCAAATGCAAGGCTATTATATTCATAAGCATTAGTATTGGATGATAGCACGAGGCTAGGGTTGGATGGTGTTGGTTTATTATTTGAACTTCAAAGTTGTGATGAGCTTCTAGCCATTGTCGATGGGCATAGTTTGACAAAATGTGTCAATTTTATGCCAATTTTATGGAGACAGGTGCAAGTTCTTTATCTACAATAGTCAATAGTAGAAGGTTTGAGGTTAATCCATGTAACATCAATGATATATTGGGTTGTCCCAACCGGAACCTTGAGGATTGTTATCTAGCGGTTGAATAAGGAACCCTGAGTATTTATCATCGTTCAGACTAGACGATACACGTTGATCCTCCGATGTTGAATCCTATTTAGTTTGGAACATTTTACTTCAATAGGTTCCAATAGAATTAGACACAGCTGGAAGCTATAAGCTGAAACATTTGACAATAAAAATTTGGATTCTTTACAAGATGGTATCAAGGGGGTTCGTTCAGATGGTAGCAGGGGGTTTGTTCCAACATAAGGTCACATATGCAAGCCTACAATCACTAGTATCATGTTGTTCTATTATTTTGTATAGAAGGTCGAGATCAATCACATCTACACCATTTTGCTACACATGTTGTCATTAGTCGTTCATTCGAACAAGAAGGCTCTAAAGCTCTCGTGGTTTAGTTATTTCAAAATTACACAAGAAAGATAAAGCGAGATAAAGACTTTGCCTTTTTCAGTGGAGAGGCTCCTCCCAAAAAATATGACCAAAATTTATATGAGAACAATAAGTGGAAACTCATATATGGAAATGGATTCATAGGGTCATCGGAGAAGGCAGCAGGAGAGGGAGCACTAATGAAGGTGAAACAAAATTTTCTAATGATATTTCAATTTCGTTTGCAAACCATATTCCAATGCTTATGTGAAGCGAAAAAATTTAGGTAAGGAGGAAGCCGGTGTTCATGTACAATGTGTAAAAGAATGAAGGAAAAGATGAAGAAGAAAAAAAATTAAGGAAAAAGACTTATGAAACGAAGAAGTTTCTAAAGGAAATTAGACGTGCGGAGACGGCCAACCAAGAAGCACGTTTTAAGACTTCCCATTAGATAACAATGCGTAGATTGTTGTAAATTTTGAATTTTCCATGTAAGAAATGTTTATTTCGAAAGAATATGTTCCGTTGAAAACAACCTACGATGAAACATTGTCTTCTGAGCATAACTAATAATTTTTATGTTAATGGGATAGGTTGTCACTAACACTTAATTTGTTAGAATACATGTTCTCCGGAGTTTTACCTGATTTCAACTCAGACCATAAATTTTGGAGAAACTTCCTAAATCAGAATCTTTAATGATTAAGTACAAGGCAACGACTTACATGAGCTTCCAAAATATACTCCCGATTCAAATTTGAAACTGTGACGGATTAACTTGTAATAATAAATTTATGAATCGAACCGCATAAGGTTCTAGTATCGTAAAATCCATCAAAGTACAATGTATCATACGTGTGCCAGAACTTCTTATTTTTCCCAAGAATTTGGGTTGAATATTTACATGTTGGAATTAATATCTCAATAAAAAAAAGTGATTCGTAGGTTGTCTCGATTATGGATGTTCAATCGCACATGACCAAACGAGTTGGAATGTTTATCTTTTGATTTTGAAACTATCATCGAAAGTTTTGCATACTCAATGATATCATCGTTTTTGTATCAAAATTTGACTACATAAAGTAATATAACCACAAACTTAATAATATTAACATACTTGTCCGAAATTCATACACTATTACATTATTGCTAAGTTCTTTCTACTAGTACAGAAATCCTCCACCCTGGAATGAGGTACATCTCTCTCTTGACCTCTATGGTGATTTTTGGTCATGAGGAGGGCACTCATTACAGTCAGGAAGACTATATGCTCTTATGGTTCATGACTACTGGTGAGGCTTACCCTGATTATGTGGAGTTTTTCGTGGATGGATGCTTCAAGGCATCGACGCGTGCTGCGAGTAGCATTGCTATGGGAGGTATGAACATCACCCTAGCCTTAGCATTGGGATCCAGGAAGATGACAGTGATCACTTCGATGTCGATTCTCTCGCCTACCTGGATCCACTACCTATCCTGGTCGAGACCGAGATTCATTAAGTTGATGGCCACCAAGTCATATGGTCATATGGTGGGTCAAAATTGACCTAATTCATCTGCCTATCACAAACTTCCAGGACAGCCTACGGGACATAGTAGCTTTATTGGGGATCTGTTCATGACTACTGATGTTGAGTTTGAGCGGGAGTTTAAGGTAACCTTTGGGCAAGAGTAGATGGGCACCGATAATGAGCTCAAGCAGCTAGAGAAATCTTCGTATCATGAGCAACATGAGCACTCCAAAGAACAGGATCAGACCGAGGAGAAGCATCAGTTTGAGCACCCACCAGTTTTCCCTCAGGCCACCATGGAGTAGAGGATCTACGGACAGCTATAGAACATTTGTTACCAACTTCATTGATATGGGCAGCATATAGAGGGATTTGGCCCCACTCTGGATGGCTATCGGTATAAACTCCATGTGTATGGTGATTGTATAGATGATCTGGGCTATGTTGTAGATTTATGGAGTTAGGCATGGTCTCCTTGGAAGACTAATTTGAGTAGCTTTCCTACGATCAGAGTCAGGAATAAGAGTTCCACATTTCATAGGACCATGACTATGACGAAGACCATGAGAGAATTTTATCTATGTTTAGAGAGGCTAACATTAGAGGTATCCAGGATCCCAACCATGATGGGAGGTGCAGATAGCGATGGGAGAGGTGCAATCGGAGGTGTGCAGAGAGGAGTCCAGATATCCACCCAGTGAGGAGGAGTGTTGGTGTTTCCATTTTCTACCCTTATTCTATAGTTTGGATCGGATTGCCATGATGCATTGAGGATGATGCATTCAGGACGATGCATTCATTAAGTGTGAGGGGGGAGTTGGAAAACACTTTTACATTGATGACACTTTTCTCTATTATGTTTATTTATGGTTTGTTTTGGTGATTTTAGACACCTATCTTGCTTCGTTTGGGATATTTTGTTTTTTATTTTGTGTGGTTTTTATTTAACCATATTTATGGTTGTACTAAGAAGATCCTTAGGGATCATTTTTAATTAAGATTTTTTTGAAAATGGAAAAGAAAAAAAAAGAATCATGCTAAGTTAAAAATCCAAAAGGGAAACTTAGGCAAAATTTGGGGGTCCGGATTGGTCGAAAATCCAAAAAGATGGCCTATGAAATAAATGAGAAGCCTAATTTTGAGGTTAAATGTGAGTTGTGAAAATTGAAAGAAATGAGAGACTGGGACAAAAACTCGAGAGGGCTCTTAGGCAAATAAGAGAAAGCGAGAAAAATGAAAAATGTTAAAGGCTTGTTTTGCCACTTTTTTTTAAAAAAAACTTCTGGGTTTAATAAGTCTTCTTCTTGATTTTCTTTGGATTATCGTACCTCATTCTTATTTGGTGTGTTTTTTTTGTATTTTTTTGTGGTTGGAATTCCTTGGGTCGGGACATGAAGGTTGGTGATCCTTTATGTTTTGGTTAGGGTAATTCTAGGAATAAGGGTAGTCAATTGTATAGTCTAGGAAACCACCTTGGGGTTTTATTCATAACTACTAAAGGATGAGTAAAGGTCTAGTGTAGAGGATTTGATGAGACGTGAATATGTTATCTTTAAACACAATTGACACTCATTTTTTTGTGTTTTGTTGGTCCTTAGCTAGGAAATTAGACGTTTTATTAGATAGGGGGTTAAAACACCTTGTGTGTTTATTCATCCTAATTTTCTTATTTTGTAAGCATTTATTTGCCTAGTGTGTTTTTCTCTATGATTGGATCATTGTTAGAAGGTTTTATGTCCTTATCGGAGATCAATCATCGAAAAAAGTCATTCACAAGAAGAGTAGTATATTGAAGGTCATTTGTGGGATGGTAGTAAAATGAAGGTCATTAATATATTGGTAGAAGATTGCTTCGACTAGGAAAGAAGAGGAGAAGAAACAAAGAGAGAAAGAAGCAAAGGGTAAGACGAAGGCCGAGGGTACAGTCCGCGTCAACTGGCACGGGCAGTATTTTTCAAAAGTTTCCAAGGCATGGTCTGTATTGTTCAGAAGTTAAGAAGCTAAAATTCAATGTCCCGGGGAACGACGTATTTTTCAGAAAGCTTTGAAAGTTCAAAAATGAGCTTCGTAGAATAGACCATGCAAATATTCACGAACTGTATTTTTCAGACAACCAAAACCCTGAAAAATAAGCATCGGGGAATGGACCATTCAAATATGCACATACTGTACTTAGCACTTGAGCACGAACCATATTTGTTTGCACGGTCAATGCCAGACGCTTTGACTAAGGTTTTCAGGCTGACTTTTATCCTTCTCTCTCTTCGGTCGAGCTCTCCAGAGCTTATTTGCCCTTCAGATCAGTTCAGTTCAGTTTAATTTGGTTCAATTTAATTCAGTTCAAATCAGTTCAGTTTAATTCGGTTCAATTTAATTCAGTTCAAATCAATTCAGTTCAGTTCAGTGAAACTTTCATTTTGTGAAATTTAGCTTTATTTAGTAATATTGTTATTATTTTCAACACACTTATTTATAGTTTAGTTCAATTATATTCAATTTTATTAAGCTCATATCAGATCAATTCAGATAAGCTTTAAAGAACAGGGCCTTCCTACCTAAAAAGACACTCTTGTACCTAATGGATAAGGAGGCAGACTTCTAGGCAAAAACTACTGAGACGTCAAATGTATGTTTTTCTTAGAGCATTTAACATATTTTCTTAATGCTTTTGTTGGTGGATGGTTAGGTTTAGATATATTTTGCATAATATGAAGTTAGAACCATCATGTTTGGTTTTTCTATATAACTTCTCTATTTTGTGAACCAATTGGAAAACTAATGTGATTTTACCCTTATGAGTGTCAAGATGTATTTTTTGTGCTTAAGTGTAGATCACTTATGAGCGAAGGCCATCCATAAGAATAGTAGCAGATAGAAGGCCAATCGCAAGGTTGGTAGAAGAATGAAGGTCATTAGTCTAAAAAAGTAGAAAATGAAGGATCGCGGAAGAAGGAAGCCAAGAGTCTGGAGCCAAGTAGGAACGTATAGACCGTGCAGAATAGCACAGTCCGTGTAGTCAGCTTATGCCAAAGAGAAGGACCGGGGCTCGGGCCATGATGATTGGCACGACCTGTGCAATCAGAAGGAAGACAACACAAGCTCTAGGACAAAAGTCGTGCAGATCAGCACGGCTCATTCAATCATTAAGGTACGGATCAAAGCTACAGGACATGGGTAATGCAGATCACCATGGCTCGTGCAATTAGAGGCACCGAGACAACCTTTCAGTACACGGTCCATGCAAATGTACATGTACCGTGCTCCACTGGCAGCTAGGGTTTTTATTTTGGCCTTTTGGAACTTTTTTCCTCTTCACTATAAAAAGTCTAAATTATTATATACTAGAGAGGGGCGGTTTTACTTGTAGTAGATATAGGTTTTCTCTCTATCCCTCTCTCTCTCTCTATCTCTATTTCTACCTCTATCTCTCTCCCTACCTCGATCTCTCTCCCCCTCTTTCTCTTCATTCATATCACTTCCCCATGGTGTTTAATCCATTGAATGTAATAGTTTATTTGTTGTTAAAATTTATGACTTGTAGATATTTTTAAGCATGATATGACTTTATATTTTTTATACTTTTTTATTCATTTCTATATATGTTGCTATAAATATCGTGCTTAATTTGTGGTTTAACTTCTTATTATAATCTATGTATTAAATGCTATTAGAATGTGCACCTAGTTAATTCATGCATGATTTAGTGATGGCCTTTGAATTTAGTTTGCTATCAAACTTTCTTGTAGCCACGTGAGCAATGTGGGGTAACAGAACCTTGTGAGATGTTGGGTGGTAATAAGGTGATAATGGTAACTGGATTAGTCATTCCCAGTGTTTTAAGAGCATCTAGTAATTCCTAGAATTAGATCAGATTTGTTGGACTAGGTTGGGTGTTACTAAATTCCTAAACAGAGGTATCATGATTAATACCTAAGAGATAGGTTCCTAGTTTGTGGAAACTAAGCGTTTGGCCCTAGTAACTATAGAACTTTGAGTTATCATGAGGTATTGACGCTATCTTCCTGTTGAGGTCTAGGATGGCTATTCACGATGGAGGTCTTCATGGTTCATGCTTCTATCGTGTCTAACAGTTCCGACATATGCAAGGCATTGTTCCTTTAAATGGGGGCATGCTAGCCACGGTAGTGAGAGTTAGAGGTGGTCAATGGGTAGCACACATCTAGCTATATGTGAAGGAGGTGAGATGTTAAGGAGGGGGGCAGAATCGGGGTGTGACAAACCAGGGTAGTTCCCGGGTAATTAACATCTCCACATCGTGTGAGATATCACTAAATAGAATTACATCTTTAATGTGATTAGAAGTCTAGGATTAAATCATCTATGTTAATCATGTTATGCAAATACCATTTGTTGTTAATCTCAACATAACCCTCCCCCTCTTGTTATGCTTGTTATTACTAACACACACTTGGGGTGACCCTCGAGGGTGAACTTTGTGACACTATCCTTTAAATCCATCTGTCCTTTTGGACGACACTTGGACTTTCCATCATCTACCTTAAAGTAGACATGAGTAAGAACAGCAGAAACATATAAATTTCTATATTTGGTCTGCAGGGCCTAAGTTTTCCAAACGACGCTAGGGTCCCCACCAAAAATCCGTATATCTACATTTACTCTTCATTTATTTCTTTATATTTAGATGTCCAGTCCATTAATTGTTATGGATTTTTCTAGATTGGGCAAGATTTATCCTTGGGAGCATTTTCTAAACATATTTAGTGTATAATTTGTTAGATTTTAAGATTCCTCTTATTCAATACATTGATTATCACAATTTTTTGTGCTTAATGCTCATGTTTATTTCATGACTAAGGTTATGATTTATCACTAATTGCAATTATACCATGATTTAGTGCTAGGCTCGGGAGTGAACTTGGAAAAATTTGTCTTTTGTCGATTTGGTCATCAGTCATTGTGAAGGATGTGTTTAGGAGTAAGAACTTGGAAAAAATGTTGGTTAGTGAGTTAGTTTAGGCTTAAATATGAGATTGGAGTAATATATGACTAATACACATGAGTTGTAGGCGATTGGGTTGGCAATTATCTTTAGATTGAATCATGTTGAGATTGTAAATTAGTCTTGATGGTCATATATCAAGTTTGTTGCCACTAGGTCGGATAAATTCCTAGAGGGAAATAGTGAAGTACTGATGTTCTGGAAAGGTGAAGGTGGTATAGGAGAAGTGGGCACTGGTAAGATGAATAAGCGAAGTGTTAGAGCCAGTGAACTAAGGATATCACCTCACGGATACAAACGAATAGTCACCCCAAAGGAAGCGCGCAAAGTTGTAACTCCACAAGCATATCACAATGACCACGAATTTGGAATTGTGGTCCATGAGAGTTGATAAGTCAACATCCTTATGAGTGCAAACATGGGCACAAATAACTGGGAACACAGGGGAGAAAACCCTATAAAAGAAGCAAGATGAAATATCTGAGGTAAGTAACAAGCTAAGAACATATTCACATATTAATCCAGAAGTACTAACTTTAGAATCGAAGACTCTCCCCTATATTTCATCTGGGAGATACTTGCAGGAACTTCATTCAAGACGAAGTCTTCACTGTAATTCTAGGGGTTCATACCATATCAGTAACGCTGTCTGTGGAGAATAATATATTAGGTCAAATGTTCTCCTTGAACCATGGTGACTAAGAATCAGGTAATTCTACCTAAAGAAGCAAAGGATTAAGCATCACCTTCACCTCCACCAAAAACACCCTTCTATATAGAAACAGAAGACATCCAGGACCCTCCACCAGGAGACAAAGAGAAGTGAGCCTTCGTGGATTTCTTAGAAGCTAAGTGGGAGCAACTGTACAAACAATTGGTTACTTCCACAAAGGAATAGAGAGTTAGTTACAAAGACAAGCAAAGACAAGAGGAGAAGCAAAAAAACAAACTAAAACAGTGGCAAACGGCTAGAGGACATGGAATAAGATGTCGAAGATGAAGCAGAGAACTCTTTGCTGACATAAGACCTGCAAAACTTTGTGATGCCAAAAGAGTTCAAGCTACCAACTCAACTCAAATCATGTGACGAGAAGACTAACCCTAAGGAGTTCTTGCACTTTTACAGAACCAGCATGAGATTCCGCGATGTGCCCATCCAATTGGTATGCAAAGCCTTCCCAGTATTCTCTGCAAGAACCGCAATAATTTGGTACGACAGTCTGCCCAGCCGAAGCATATGAACCCGCAGCTAGTTGGAGGATCAATTTATAGGTAAATTCTACAAGAAGCAAAAGATCACAAAAATGTTCGTGGAACTAATGATATTACGCACAAAATGGAGAAAGTATCGTAGAATATCATGACCACTTTGTCACAGAAAGCCTAAAAGTCAAGGATCTCATGGACTAAATGTCATTGAAGGCATTAATGAATGTCATTAGATCTAGTGAGCTTTAGAAAATAACCCACAACTAACATGTCAGAAAATCAAAGAGACCTCTAGAATTCCGTAAGAAAATTCATCCTAACAGAGGAAGAAATCAACAAGAAGATGGAAAATGAGTGAGGGGATAAGAGATCTGGAGACATGCCCCTAATAAGAGAGGCAGGCAAAAAGGGAAGAGCCACTCTGCTCACAGAGGGAAGATATCCAATAATAGATCAAGCTTGTTCCACTAAAATGCCCCTAATCAAATCCATGCGGGAAATTTTTCAAAGTCATGGGGAGTTATTCAAAGACCCCAGTCCTATGAGGGCTCCAGCAAATAAAAGGTCCAAAGATTATTACTGCAACTTTCCTAAAGATCACGACCATTATACTAACAATTATAATGACCTAAGGAAACAAATGGAAGAACTGTTGCGACAATGACGAATCACCTAGTACAGAAAGGAGGATAACCATGGAGGGGGATCATGTTTATATGGCAGTGATAAAAGCACACCAACAATTCAGAACTAGCCAAAGCCAAAATCAAAGATGACAGAAACAAAGGAACTGAGAGACAATACAAGTGATACTATCCTAGTAAGAGTGATATACGCCATTTATGGATCCACCGAGCCCATGTCTACAATGCATGGAAAGTAAAAGCAAGGTTTCTACTGCAAGAGCCTGTAGAGAAAAGAACACCGACAAACGAAGCAATCACGTTTAGTGAGAAAGATGTGGTCCCAAGTGTATCATCACATAACGAACCTCTGGTCATCACAGCAAAAATAGGTAATTCTGTGGTACATCGAGTTTTTGTAGACGACAAAAGTGCAGTGAAGATATTGTTCGTAGACTGCTTCGAAAAATTTGTATTCAATAGAGCAGACCTCAAAAAACCAACATCTTCCATAGTCAATTTCAATAGAAAACTTGAATGGCCCCTGGGCGGCATAAGATTCCCCATAACATTGGGCAAGACGACAAGGAGTGTACAGTCATATGTGAGTTTGTGGTGATAGATGCATCAAACCCCTTCAACGCAATCATGGGAATACCATGGATGAAAGTTTCTCGAGCCATGTGGTCCCCTTATCATCTTGTCATGAAAGTACCAACACCAAGTGGAGAAGCAACAGTCCAAGGAGATCAGTGGTAGAAAGTCAGTGTATGGTCATCACCATGAAATCTACCACAAGGAGTGATACAACTGATATTTCACTCGATCGACCAGGGAGAACCAATGATAGTCTTAAAAGGATGGATTTAAGAGAAAACACGGAGTCACTCAAAGTAAATAGCAGCGAAAGTCAATATAGGAAAAAAGTTGCCGGAACCAACAAAATTGAAGGTAATAATAATACTCAAAAAGCATCACACTTTGTTTGCATGGTCCGTACAAACAAACAGAAAGCCCTAGAGACCGAGATTTCGACCCTCGTAAAGGCGGCACACTAAGAGAAGTAGTGTATCCAAACTGGTTAGCCAAGCATGTCATGCTAAGAAAGCTAATGCGGGGATGTGAATGTTCATCGACTACATATATCTCAATGGGTACTGCCCAAAAGATTGTTATCATTTGCCTAAGATTTGATCAATTGGTCAAATCTATATGTTGGTATAAAGTTTTGGCCTTCCTCGATGCCTACAAAGGGAACCATTAAATCAGAACGAATCCAGAAGATGCAAATGAAACAACATTCATCACCAACTTTGGGGTATTCTATTATAACAAAATGCCCCTTGGTCTGAAAAATGCGGGAGCCACGTACTAAAAAACAGTTAACAACACATTTTCACATCAAGTTGGATGGAACATAGACATTTATATTGATGACATGGTCATCAAAATTATAACCTTACAATGATTCCAAGAGATATACAAGAAACACTGAGAACACTCCAATCTATAGGGATGATGCTAAATCCTAAAAAGTGTACTATCGGCGTAGGAGCACATAAGTTCTTGGATTCAAAGTTTCCTTAACACGAATTGAGGCCAATCCAGAAAAGATACAAGCCATTCAGTCACTACCGCCAAGGTAAGTAACAAGCTAAGAACATATTCACATATTAGTTCCAGAAGTACTAACTTTGGCATCAGAGACTCTCCCCAGAATTTCATCTCGGAGATTCTTGTTGGAACTTCCTTTAAGACAAAATTATCACTGTCGTTCCAAGGGGTCATACCACATCAAAAGGATACCTAGTAGAATGGATATTCCCGTTAGGTGTCGAGGTGTCATGTTACTACCAACCTTAATATATGTTACCGCAGATGTCAGGAGGATTAATATTGGAAGTGAGGGTTAGTAGGTGACCTCTAACTAATCCGAAGAGAGGCAAGAGATGATGAGGGGTGCACCCGCTGAAGTGATAGTTTGGTGGTAGTTACCGAAGATTCAAGCTCTCCAAAATGTGTGATATAGTATTAGAATAAGACATAGTTGATTGTGTGAATAGGAATCGGGGATCAAATTCAATTACTAAACATGTGAAGCAAATGCTCCAAGTCTCCTTATTATTACATTTACACTCTTTTATTGTCCTTGCATGCTAGTTAGTTTGTTGTTATTCTTATACTCATAGTTGATATTTTTTTACTCAAACAACCCCCAATGTATGAGCACACACTTGGTGACGCTCGTGTGTGTTGTTTTGCTACGTAAACTATCTGTCAAACCTTTTTTCCCGTGGACGACCCCGACTTACCACTATCTACTGTCTAGTAGTTAGTAGCAATAGTGAAGCAACTATAAATCTTATCTTTGATTTGTAAGTTGGTTACAACAATGCCAGAGTGCTCATCAATGCTATACTTGAAGCACCACCTTTATGTATAATTTTACAAGTTTTTATTGAAGCACCTGCTAAGAATATGTGACGCACCAACAAATTATACTTTCATCACCTCAAGCTATATTTGAAGAACCTTCATTGTATATTTTTAAAGTAACTATTGTAGCACCTACAAGTATATATTAAAGGACCTACAAGTTATAACATAAAGATCTACTAGTATCACTTGAATCACCTACAAGTGTAAGTCGAAGTACCTACAAGTACAATTTGAAACACCTATTAGTATTTCTTCAAGAACCTGCGATCCATAATTAAAGCACCTTAAAAGTGTACTTGAAGAACCTATGGGCATGACTTACAGATCCTACAATTATAACACCAAACACTAACAAGTCATAATTCAAACACTCATATACTACTCCATATACGAAGCACCTTCAAGGTATACCAAAAACACCTTTTATTTATACTTTTTCCAAGTTATTGCTAAAACATTTACAAGTAACATGTGAAGTACCAACAAATTATATTTGAAGCATCTATGAGTAACTTTCGAAGCACTTACAAGTATATATTAAAGCACCTATGAAGCACCTATAAGTGTAAGTGGAAGAGCCTAAAAGTATATTTGAAGCACCTAATAGTGATTCTCCAAGTACCTACTAGTTATACTTAAAGTACCTTTAAGCTTTATTTGAAACACTTATGAGTACTCCTTGGATTACACGTGAAACAACAACAACCGTGACTTGAAGTACCAACAAAAATGACTTGAATCCCTACATGAATAATTATAATTATAAAGCAGCCACCGAATGTTTTAAAGAACAAAAAAGAAAGGATCATTGAATTATCATACAATAACAATAATTAAATACCACCTGAAACGTATTACATTGTACTGAAATATACAGTGAAGCTTAAGAATAAAAAGGTCTTGCTCAAAACTACAACACGTGTGACTAACTTGCACAATTAAGATAAGAATAAGAAAATATGGATGGATAAAATAATAATTACAATAGCTAATTATTAGGGATATATACAAATATAACTCAATACACTTGAGTAAGTGCTAATATAACTCTCAAATAATTGAAACTACTCATTTTGTCACATCTCTATTTGCACTTCTACTTTTTTGACACTATTCTCTATCAAAGTTTGATTATATATTTGAATAGATATATAAACAACAATGTTATTGTATATGATATTGTTCAGTTTGTCATAACAAATAGTTTCAAAATATCAATTTTTTACATGTCGTTATTATATGTAGATAAACATATTAACAGTCAAACATGTTTCTTGAACAACGTGATAATTATTACAGTGCAAATAGAGTTGAGACGGAGGAAGTACAAAACAACAACCCTAACTAGTTGATGAAAGTGCCAATATGACCCTCTGGGTGGACAATCAAACGTTGACTTAGTCTTTCTGGGCGTTGACTCAATATAAAATGACCAAAATGCCATTTGACCCAAAAATAAAAAAGCATGTGGATAGTTACACCCTTACCACCACCTCTGTCACTCTGACACCGTGCCACCGCCACTAGGCTACAACCGAGCTGTCACTACGCCACCAAACCCACCACCACACAATCCCAAACCAGCCCCTCCACCACTAGCCTCGCCCCCACATCCTCCCTCAAACATTCCTCTGTCACCGTGGAGATCCTCCTCACTGCTGCCTTTTTTGGCCATCCCTCCACTGTCATCTTCAATTTCTTGGTCCCCAACATTGGGTTTCACTGGGCAGGAACTTCAATGGCTGCTTTCTTCCACCATTGTTGTCTTCAAATGCTGGGATTTTGTCATCGGCATCAAGAAATTGTGGTTACAAAGATCAAAATTTTGTAAGTATCTCTCCGCTTTATATCACTAGAATGCATAGCAGTTGAAAGCGACGACGATGAAGATCTCTCAGCTCTATATCAGCAATTGAAGAAACTAGCATTATAGCTTTCTACACCAGCGACGGAGATGGACGAAGGCGTGGGAAAAGAAGAAGAAAAGGGAAAGAAAAGAAAGAAGAAAAATGTGGTTTTGGGGGTATAATAGTAATTTCATTATTTATATATTTTTCATAGGGATAAAATAGTATTTTCCCCAAGTTTTGGCCTAAATCTGTCGGAATGGGTACGTTTGCACTTTCACTTATCAAAAGGTTATATTGACACTTATGCGAATTGTAGGGTTATATTAGCATTTTTCTCTAATTATTAATTCCAAAAGTTTGACTTGGTGATAGATTCGTATCGATGTAATAGATACTGCATAGGATAAGTAGGTTTTACCCTTTGAACTTTCCCATGAAAGAGTACACTTAGCCCACTGGTTAGGAAGTAGACGCGATGTCCTTGAACTTCCCCAACCGCTTGTGTTAACGACAATGCACTTCCCACAGACATCTTTCCTAGCACTAGCGCTTTCCTCGGTTGTGTCCATTAATCAGGCCATGG
>JAULKM010167776.1:0-15921 GCA_032355605.1 Rubia tinctorum | reverse complement strand
TATTTTAGTTAGATATGGTTTTAGCTTCTTAAAGCTGCCATAAAATTTGATTCAGTTTCTACTTGTGATTAGGGTTTCTTTTTGGCCGAATGTTACCTCTATTTAAAGAGGGTTCAACCGAGTTTTTGAAAAATCTTTTATCAATCATATATTCAGACTTTTTAGACATTCTCATTATCTTCATTGTTGCTTAAACGTGCGGGCTATTTAAATTATAATTTCCTTTGTAGGCGTACCCTGTGGGCTAGACATTTATAGAGAAACCTTGTAAGTGTACCATGCGGGTTAGATGCTTATAAGTCGAGTTGAGTGTACCCTGCGGGTTAGATGCTACAATTCGTGCATTTATTTGAGTTGGGAAAAATTCTCAAATAAATAAAGATTCGATATTCCGTAATTCAAAGTTTTCGCAAGGAGATTCATATCATTTAAGCTGCCTCACAGGAGACCATCTCTTTAATTTTTGATTTATATTTTCATTGTAATTGATGTGTTGGTTTCCTAACGTGTCATTTTTAATATGATCAATATTGATTTTTTTCTAGATATTGTATTTTTATTTAATGTGTGCTGATATTTTAATAGTAAGAATTAATTATATAGGAGTACCTACAAAATTCCTTGCTATCAAGATCCGGCATACCACCGAGGTAAATTACGGCATTCAAGGGCCAACCATCTAATGATCACTTTCTCGTACCCAAGGAACCCTCTTATTGAAGAAAATTATCACATGATCGCTGACAGGATTCAAACGCATGACCATTAGAGCACTTAACCGTGCACTCAACCACTTGGTCAATCACATGAGTGCAAGAATTGATTTTATAAATTTCAATACTCCCTCAATTTCATTTTATTTGACACATTTTCCATTTTTGGTTGTTTATTTTATATTGGCACACTTTCTTCTTTTGACAATATTCATTCAATTTCTTCCATTCATTCTAGTCCCCCGTTCTAGTCTCTGCACCATTTTTTGAATAGTGATACCACGTATCTCTCCTCATCTCACTTGTAACTGTTAATTTTCAATACGTAACCGTCAGTTTTCAATATGTACGGGTCATTAATTGTTTGTGTTTAGAATCCATCTTCTTTTATTTCTGTGTTTTGAAATCATGATTATAAATTTTAGGGAGAATTTTTGAAAGAGGACCTTTAATCAATCTGAAAAGGTTATACATACTTTTATACTAAATCAATTAAAATAAAAGTCAATATATTGATTTAACGTAAATTATTTGGTATCAGGGATACACAAGAATACCGTATCCCATGTAATAATTTTAATTTTAAAATCTCAAAATCCTAAAATTATGGTTAGTATACCATAGGTATACGAAAAACTAGGAGTACAATTCCTAATAAATGCATCTCCTTGAATTAACTATAGTAATTTTAAAAAGATTTGGATGAGAACGTCACACCCAAGCTTATGGTGAGATCAGGGCTCTCTGAAATTTTAATACTTATAGGAATTTAGTTGCAATAGTATATAAGGTTAGTTATTGAATCATTCAGTTTTTTTCATCCCAAATTTTCAACCGCTCGACTGATCGCTGCTTCTCCACTCTGTTCGTTCCCCGCTCCTCCGCTGCGTTCGATCGTCCTCTGCAGCGTTCGATCATCCGCCGCTCTGTTCTGATCCTCCGTCGCCCTGCTTCATTTTTCTTATCCCGGCTCTGCTCTAAAACCCCAGGTTTGTAGATTTACTCTTTTTCCTCGTTTTATAGTTTTAATTGATGATTGCAGTTTCGATGTGGTTATTGAGACATCTTCTCACTGTTCTGTCATTTTTTTTTGTTTTTCGTATGTTTTATCTTCTTCTCCGGCACCCTAGCCTCAAAACCCGGCATCGGCGAGCCATTGGAGAAATTCACGGTAATTTACTTCATCTTTTTTGCTTAAATTACACTTTGTGTTGTTTTTTAATATTGTTTTTACATTTTTCAAGTTTGATGCTTTCATTACTTTAGTTATGTGTTAATAGGCTTTGATTAGAATTGAGTATTTATGTGTCTGTACAATTATTCCTCGTTTCCTCGGCAAAATCAAGTTTAATTTCAATGAGAAGTTCAGTGAGTTTTCTCGCCAAAATCAAGATTGAGCCGATTGTTGTGGTACAAAATGAGGTGATTGACATGTATATCGAATAAGGTAAATGAATCGTAAGGATGTTGTTATCTTGTGGATGATTAAGATCTTGTGGATGTTGTTATCAGGTATAACTGTATTGCCGCTAAATGTTGGAGTATAGTTGAATGTTGTACATAATGAGGTGATTGACATGTATAACTTAATTGCTGCTAAGGTATACAACTCTGCATTAATGGCTATGCTTTTGTCACATGTTGAACTCTTTGTAAAGCAAATGCTTTGATGTTAGAGAGAAACATGTCAAGACACGATTTTCCATGGAGAGAAGCATTTAGAGCACTGTTATATGGCTGCGGTGGTTGAGTAGTTCTGTAACTTGAAATCTGAGAAACACAGTGGCAGCAAACACCAAGAAGAATGAGATATGGTGGCTAAACTAGGAGAGAATCTCATACACAGATTTGAAACCAAGAAAAGTCCATTTATGGATTGGGTACAATTATCTACAATAAAATGAATGGTTTGCTGGAGAAATAGTAAGCTAAAGGGTTTTGATGATATTCTTGAAATTAAACTTGATTTTGGATTGTGTATTTATGTGGTTATGGTCTCATTTTTTGCATTTCTTGTTGGGACCACGGTTCTACTCTATCTGATTGATCTTATTTCGTGTTGATTTTCATTTGTGTGCTGTGTTAAAATGTGGTCTGAAAGGGGATTCGCAATGACGTAGAACGTTGTTTATCTCTGGTGAGATATAAAGCTAAATTACAGATTACAATTGTATTCCCTCTCTTACCCATGATTATGTTTTTAGTGTGTGTAGGAGAGAATGCAGGTGCTTATAGGTAACCAGATAAGACTGTCAAAGCAGGTTGGTAGTGCATTACTTTTCTCATCTTTTTACCTGTTTTTTTGGAGAATGGCTGAAATGGATTACAATGTATTTTGATAGAGACTGGATGTCGAGAAGCTTGGTACAGAACTATTGTAACCTCAAATGTCCACCACAACAAAAATGGCACGGAAGACTCAAACATGGACCTCTGCAGTATCAAGATGGAAATAAAGCAGACAAGTTACTCTAAAATTTGAAAATGAGCAACTGAAATTGAGAGTGTGTGTATTTAAGTTATCAGATTAGTATTGAAAAGTGTTCGCTTAAATGTATAAGATTGCCTAGTTTAGTTATTCACACAAATTATATAAAGTAACTTTTATGATATCAGATATGAAAGTTTATGTTAATTAGCTTTTTAGTTCGTGATTTACATATTAAGTTTGCAGTTAAACTATCAATTGCAATTAGTTTTCGGTAGAAATCATGCAATTCCTACAATCGTGCAACTTCTAGTTTATATATGAATCGCTTAAATTATAGTTGAAATAAATTTCTACAAGATAATGTAGACTTACAATTGATGAATATATATTAGTTTGTGTATTTATAGCTATGTGATGTGGTTTTCTTTGTGTTCATATCTTTAATTTTTTTGTTGTTGTGTTTAGTTCATGTATATATGCATTTGTTCATTTATTTAATTCATTAGCTTAAATACACTGCTTGTTGGGGTTTACTAATTTAAACATTATTTTACTTATTTGAATTTCAATCCCAAGTGGCATTAGAAGAGCAATTAAAATGATTATTTTCAGAATTTAAGTAATGTATATAAAATAATCTAATTACAATATAAAATTGTATCTCATAGGTCTAGACCACTGGTTGATTTGACAATCTCTCAATTACTTGTTTAACATCTGCTCCTTCAATCTCCTTTATGTGCAGCCTGTTGACATAGTTCAGATGATCCTCAAGATAAGTTGTTGAAATTGATGTCAAAATAGGTTCCTGCAAATATGTATTATTCGCAAACTACGACTAGTAAAATATACAAACTCATTAGATCAATTGTTTATGCAATTAGTTTGTGTATGTGAGGCATTAGTTCGGCTATCCTAACCAGTTATTTAGTCATTGATAAATATGTATACACATCTCTTCCCTTGTTTAATCATTTACATCATGTATAAAACATGTTACTTCAGACATTTTAGTAAACATTAAGATATTAAATTCTTCATAGCAACATTCATCGAATTAAATTAAAACTTTCATGTTTAATTTAGTTATAAATAAACACATATAACATTTTATTTCACAAGTTACATAACAAATCCATCTAATAAAATCTATACCTTCATGATTTATCTATCAATATATAAACAAATCACTTCATGTGTTTAACCATTTTATTCGTGTATATATAATCTTATTTCATATGTTTTAGCAAATATTAAAATATCATATTTCCACAACAACATTCATTTTTATAAAATATCACAGTCCTTGATGAATCATCTAGCAATTTTTATACACGCTACTTCATGTGTTCATGCGATTAGATCATATATTTAACATATTACTTCATACATTTTAAAAAAAATTGAAATGTCAAAATATATAACTTAGTTTAGATATGAAGTACATTAACTCAAATTTCAAACCTGGCGAATTGTCTAGCAAAATATGAACACATTACTTTACGTGTTCATGCAATTACATGGTGTGTTTGACATAATACTTCATACGTTCCAGAGAATTAAAAAAAAACACCAAAATCTTCTTAATAAAATGCATTTAAATGAATTTCATACCTGGACGAATTCTCTAGCAGAATATGAACACGTTACTTTACGTGTTCATGCCGTTACATCATGTGTTTAACATAATACTTCATATGTTCCATAAAATTTAAAAACACCAAAATCTTCTTAACAAAATGTAATTAATCGAATTTAAGACCATGGAAAACTATCAAGGAGAATATGAACACGTTATTTCATGTGTTCATCCAGTTACTTCCTCTGTTTAACATAATGCTTCATATATTCCAAAAATAATAATAACACCATAATCGTCTTAACAACATGCATATAATCAAATTTCAGACCTGGGCGAATTGTTTAGCAAAATATGAACAAGTTACTTTACATGTTCATACAGTTACATCATGTGTTTAAAATAATACTTCATACGTTCCATAAAATTTAAAGATACCAAAATCATTATAGTTGGAATTTTCGGTAATCATTATCACAATCGATTTTCCTCTATATATATTTCTTTTATTTAGTACGTTTGTTAATAATTTTAATGATTTTCTTTAAACTTTCAAATTTTAGTAAATAATGATATTACTTTTAGATAGCAAATGTATAACTTAGTTCACATGTTTAGAATATTTGTTAATAGCTTTTAGGCATTACTTCATATACCTAGAATATTAATTAATAGCTTTAGGCATTAATTTATTATTATTTAATTAAGGAAGTCTCTTTTCCATAACCCCCTTCTTTCTCCGTGATTCAGCCCATCTTTCTCACATACATGCCGATGTCTTCCCTTTCTGCAACAGTGCCGCCTTCCTTTCGTGCAACAACGTCGCCACTTGCAATCGGCCGTCGGCGTTGCTCGCGTCTCTAAAACTGCTCTGCGGCATTTTCTTTTCTTCATTCCCCCTTCAATCTACAAATCCATTAATTGAACATTTGTAAAGAAAGTAACACACAGCCAGTAAAGTGAGGAAAAGAGGAGGCAATAGGAATAAATCACATCCATGGAAATTGTTCTCCTTCTTCCTACACTCAATCAACGGCGACGCGCAGGAGGAGCCGGCGAGCTACTGTGGCGAGCCACTAAGCTTTATAATAGGTTTGAAAGATGGGGAAAATGGAAAATTAGGGGTTGAGTTGGATCTGCTTTCAGCTTACAACCCGTTTTGACCCGAATTTCACAACCCACAAATTTGTTTAAATTTTTCGTAAATTTTATTTTAATCCCTCGTCTCACCATAGGCAATGGCAAGACGGTATTGTAGGAGATTTTCTCATAGTAATTTAGTAATTATTTTTAAAAGATCTATTTTAGGAGTTATTTTAGAAATATATTTTTCAATTCCGTATGTGTCAAGGGATACCACACTTAATTACGGTATCCCGTAGCGTATATCATTTTTTAAAACTATGCGTAATTATAAGTAATTTCGAGTATACAAAGTGTATCATATCCCTAAGTATGATATACGAATGGTTGATTAAAGAAAATGTAAGCTATATATATGTTTTAGACAACAATAATAACAATATTAAAGATAATCATATTAAATCGTATCGTTAACCATCATCCCAACATAAGTTACATGAAGTATCGGATTAATCGCCTTTTGCAGTTATATGAAGTATCAGTAATTTAGTGCAACGTGTATTCAATACTTTAAATTAATTAATGTCTTCGGTTTGATTATCAATAGCGAAAATTTTTATTGGTTTATTTGAAAAAAAAGAGTGGAAGATTAGTTTTTGCTTTTTCCCAAATAACTTTTGTTTTTAAAAGAATCATCTTTTTAAAATAGACCAAACACTAAAATGATACTTAGGTTATTAAAAAAACACTGATATGTCCTGTCAAACACAACAGAAACTGGTCTTCAACAAATTTTAAAATAATCCAACTTTTCTTACAAGCACAATTCCACCAAATACTTCCTTTGTTTCATTGGATGTGACACACTTTCCTTTTTAGGTTCTTTTTGTAAATTTGACACACTTTCCTTTTTAGGTTCTTTTTGTAAATTTGACACACTTTCCTTTTATGGCAAGATTCCTTCAATTTCATCCACTCATTCTACTTTTCACTTTCTAAATTCAATTTCATTCACATATTTCATTCACTTAAATCCAAACACATATCTCTATGATGTCATATCCAACGAAACGAAGGTAGTACATTCTTATAAACCCTACCAAACACACCAATATTCCCCTCGACTCTATAAAAATATGATCAAATAACCATATTCAAAGTAGTAACATTAATTTTTTCTAATTAAGAATTTCAGTTCACTAGTTTTAGTAATATTCATTAAATTTACTTTTTAATATATATCTATATAGTTATTATATATTGGAATATAATTTGTATTTATGGAAAACCAAAATTTTATATGATTATTTACCATAGTTTTGCTTATTTTCTAAACAACCTCTTGTATAAATATGTGTTGATATCTTGAATGAATACAAGCAGTTTTACACAATCCCTATACAATTTTACATGGTATCAGCCTAATCTTGATTGTATACTATAACGATTTTTCGAAAACCCTACTTTAAACCCTAAATTCCGCCGCACAACCACTCTCTTCAATGGCCGCCAGCAGCAAATCTACACACAAAATCACCATCACCGATCACCAAGACACCACCACCGATTCGCTCATGATTGTGGTATACGACACTACTCCCATCTCTCAAACTCTCCGCTCTCCGATTTCGCCTTGATCGCAATAATTACTCTCTCTAGCATATTTCAGTCAAATCTGCGTTTGTCATATATGATCTTGATTAATTTCTTTTCTCGGGATTAGCCCAGGATGAATTTATTTCAGCCGCTTCAGACTCATCCAAGCTACCATCTTTTCCAAAGGCCAATCCAACTTTTGTCACTTGGAGGAAGAAGGATCGCTTGGTGCTATTCTGGATTCAAATAACAATTGTGTCTTCTCTGCTCACCTATGTCGTTCATTCGGTCACTACCTCCGATGCTTGGCTCATTTTGGAGCAGATGTTTTATGTGCAAACTTGCGCCAATCTTATGCATCTGAAGCACGAACTTTAGAATTTTCCAAAGGTGTCTCTCTCCATTCTTGAATATGTGGAGAAGAAGCGTGGCCTCTCTAATTTACCGGCAGAATGTTCTAACTTTGTTTTTGACGATAAATTCATCGAGCGTGTTCTCCAAGGTCTTGATGCCCCTTATGTTGCCTTCTGCACTGCCTTTAACATTCGTTAAGGAAGTGTGTCGTCCCATCAACTTCTTGGCATGTTGCTTCAGGAAGAAGCCCAGATTCAGGAACTTCATGCAGTTGTACTAGGTTTTACCGCCAATGTTTCCTCTCGCCCCACACCTTCGGTCACCGATAGATCATCTGCTAGGCCCTCCTACTAGATCTGTCATTGCCAGGGTCATAAGACCATCAACTATTAGCAATGCCTGAATGTCATAACATTTTTGGCTACCAGACCATGACCACCTCGCATTTCTAGATGCAGAAGAGGCCGCAATTAGCATCCGGTTGCACACCAAGCTTATGCATCCTCTGTCGGTGTTCCTCATTTTGCTCTTCGTGGTCCTGCTTGGTTTTTCGATTCTGGCTCTATCAATCATATCACCTCAGACTTTGGTAATCTTTCTGTTCATTCTGATTATACTTGCAATGAAGGCTTACAAGTTGGTAGTGATACGTCTCTTCCTATTACTCATTTGGGCTCATCTAATTTTCCATCCTCAAATAAACCTGTTTATTTACATAATATTTTATTTGTTCCTGCTATTAGCAAAAATATGCTAATTGTCTCTCAACTCACTCCTGATAACAATGCTTATGTGTTAATTTTCCAAATCGTTGTCATGTTAAGGATTTATAAGGTCGAACACTCATTATCGGAATTGTTGAGAATTGCCTTTATCTTCTCAATCCACCCATTAACTTTGCTTTTGCTCTTTCATGTGTTTTTCTTGGTGCCAAGAATGATCTTAAACCTCGCATGAACTTCTCGGCCATCCTCACGAGTCTTCTCTTAGGCGTCTTATTTCTCGTTTTCATTTACCTGTTTCTCATAATAATTTTAAAAGTATTTGTGAGTCTTATCAACTTAGCAAATGTCATCGTTTATCAATTTCCCATGTTCATGAACCTAGTACAGTTCCATTTGATTTGATAATTCTAATGTTTGGGGCCCTACTCCAGTTTCTTCATTTAATGAAAATCGTTATTTTCTTATTTTTGTTGATGATTGTACTAAAAAATTGGATTTATTTTATTTCTCAAAATTCACAAGTTCTTCACTACTTTCAACTTTTTTCAAAAAATGGTTGAAACTCAATTTAGCTCTAAAATTAAACAATTTCAACCTGACTGTGGGGAGGGGGTGAATTTCGTACAGTTTCAACTTATCTTCAGTCTCCAGGCAATACTCATCGTATTTGTTCTCTCATACTCAATCTCAAAATGCTGCTGCTGAACATTGTCATAAAACGATTGTTGAAAAAGATCCTTCTCTTCTCTCTCGAGCTCATCTCCCAATCACATTTTGGGAGTATGTCTTTCACACTTCTGTCTATTTGCATTACTTTATCCCCCACTTTTAATCAAACTCTCCATGTGAATCTCTTCATCATAAATTTCCTGACTATGTTTTTCTTTAAACATTTAGTTATTTGTGTTATCCTTTCTTGCATCCCTATAGGTCTAATAAACTTGAATATCGCTCTTCTCCGTGTATTTTTGTTGGTTATAGTTCTAATCATAAAGGTTATATGTGTTTACATGTACCTACAAATCGTGTTTATATTGCCAGTCATGTTATTTATTATGGAACCACTTTCCCCTATCCTGATCATCTTGAGCCAGTTCCCTATGTAACCTCAGCTGAGTCATCATCCGTGCCTTTGCCCTTCTCCAGCTCACCTTTCCCATGCCCGCTTTTGCCATCACCGCGTCAGCCTCCCTCCATCGAGCATTCACTGCGGCCGCTTACCAAACTTGTCACTGTTTTCCCTCTGTCGCAGCAGCTGGACCAGAGCTCCCCAATTGTAGGAACGCCAAAGTAGCTCCACCGTGATGCAGCGCCAGGGCCGGTGACCCAGCCCTCATCGACTGGATCTTCACCGCGGCCATTCCAAACTGAGCAACGGCAGGATGACGTCTCTTCACGCCTAAAGCATCCACACCGACAGCCATCTTTCGTCCGCTCAGAGGCGCCGACTCTCTATCCATTTCAGCTCAGGCGAGCCCAGTCGCTACCTTGCCAGCGAATGCTAGCCGCTCTGACTCTCATGAGCTTGCTCCGCCTGCCTATCCTGACACACCTGTTTCCCATTGCTCGTGCTAGAACAAAAAATTTAAAACAAAAAATTATTCTTTCCACTAAACATCCTTTACCTCCTTCTGACTCTCTTTAATTTGAACCTAAATTTTTTTCACAAGTCTCTAAAAATCATGAATATAAAAATGCAATGCAAGTTGAGTATGATGCCCTTATGCGTAATGGGACGTGGACGCTTGTCCCGCCTTCTCTTAATGCTAATAATGTTGGTAGTAAACGGGTGTACATGATTAAGTGTTATGTTGATGGTTCCATTGAAAGGTATAAGGCTAGACTTGTTGCCAAGGGATTCACTCGGGAGGTGGGTGTTGATTATATGGATACTTTTAGTCCGGTGGTAATGCCTACTACCATTTGTCTTGTTATGATGATTGCTCTTACTCTTAATTGGCCCATTCATTAGGTTGATATTAATAATGCTTTCCTGAGCAAGTATTTATGTTTTAACCCCCATGGCTTTCATGATCAGACTCACCCATCTCATGCATGTCTTCTGAAAAAGGCCCTTTTATGGTTTCAAACAAGCACCTAGGGCGTGGTTCAAGAAGCTTTGTCTACTTCTTCAAGAATATGGCCTTGTGTCTTGTAAGTTTGACAATATGCTCTTTACTCGTCGCTCATGCAAGATTGTTCTCTATCTTCTTATTTATGTGAATGATCTGATTATTATTTGTTCCTCTTCAATTGCCATTTTTGAGTATCTTGTGAAGTTGAATGATACTTTTTCTCTTCATAATCCATGTACGGTTTTACATTATAATACGATTCTTTAAACGACTGGAAAGTAGCAGTAGCTAATTTTGAGCATTTCTTTTCTCCAACAATTAAAGGGGTATGGTTCGAAACAATATATAGTTTCTTAATTACTCTCTCCATCTCACTAGTAATGACAAATTACTATTTTTAAAATTAAATTTGATAAACTTTAACCATAAATAAAAATTAATCTATATATAATAAATATATCAGGTGAGATATTGTTGAATTCATCTTAATATATATTTTCTAAATATCAATTATTTATGAAAAATCGGTATATATAATTAGAGATATTAACGGTCGAATATGATCATTGAATGCCGTAAAAAAGTAAATAGGAAAGAATTGTTGGGACAAGGGAGTATATTTTAGCAAGTTGTTGGCTGTAGTGAATATTTTTAAGCAAAGAAAAAAAAACACTTGTAGAAGGTTGTGTATCTTTGTTGTTTATCGGAAATAAAATCAGAGAATAATTTGGTACTACCTCTGTTTCATTGGATGTGACATACTAGACTTAGGTGCTTGAATTTGGGTGAATGAAATGGGTGAATGAAATTGAATTTAGAAAGGAAAAAAAAAGTAGAATTAGTGAATGAAAATGAACCAATCTTACAAAAAAGAGTGTGCCACATTCAATGAATTATGGGAGTATGAAAAAGACAGTTTGAAAATAAATTAATGAAGACAGCATTGGTGGATGACGAGGGTGGAATTTGGACGTTTCTTCCCGTGCCCATTTTCCCAATCCAGTTCTACAATAGTGGACGGGGCCCGCGTCAAAAGTTCATTTGATTTTTTCCCCCTAATTTATTGGACAGACAGAATTTATGATTTTGACATTTTCCTTAAAATGTTATTTCTCATTTACTGGGTGATTGTGATTCCAGCTTGTAATAATTAGTAGAAACAATAATGTGACGGTGTCATTAGATTCATCGACCATTTTTAGTTATTAACAACACTTGTGTTTTTTATATTTACGGAATCGGTATACTCGTATATTAACTATTCTCTACCAAATTGTACAGCTAGGAAGTATTAAACAATGATAAAAATCTAAAATGGAAGGCATGCTATTTAAATTTTAAAGTTTATGACAGTTTTTTTTGGCATGATAACCTCCTTGGACCAGGTTTATTTTCCTTTCAATTTAATTACAATCTAGTTCAGTTGATTCAATTCAATTCAATTAAGTTAAATTATTATAGTTTAGGGTAATATAACAATATAATCCTGTATATTTACGAAAAAATACTAATACAATACTCAATTATTTGAAAGTAAATAAATAACCCTAGCTATTTAATGAAAGTGCTAACATAACCCTAAGGAGGAATTTTTGGTGTTGACCTTGATAAGAACGTTATTGACCGTACTTAAAATGACAAAAAATGCCCTCATGCTGAAAGCTGAAATTATGTGGACAATTTTACCCTTACCTTCCGCCGCTGCTATGATGCTCAGCCCTCCACCAATGCTCAGCCCTCCACCAATTTAACTCTACTCACCAACTCTCAGCCCCCACCACACCAACATCATCGCCACACAACCCGATTTCCAGTCCCAACCTGATTCACCACTGATTCATTATGTTGTCACACCATCGCACCACCCTTAGCCATACCCCAACCCTAGCTTCGCCACCACCCTTCCACCCCTAGCATCGCCCCCACCAGCACAACCCACTCACCCCAAGCCGGATCCTGCGTCGTCGGAACGCGTTCGTCTCAAATCCTGAATTCGCCCCAAACCCCATATGTCGGGATGGATTTTGCTGTGAATCGAGGAGAAGAAGAAGGTGAGTGGAGGAGAAAAAAGATAAAGTAGAAGGCGCGATGGAGAAGAAAAGAAGAAGGGAAATTAGGGTAGGGGATTTCGGGAGCTTAATAGTCATTTCACATTTTTCGAATATTCTTTTTTTCGAAGGGGTAAACGAGATATTTAATAAAATTCTAGCAAAAAATTACCAAAATGTTTAGTTTTGCACTTTCACTGATCATGTAGGATCATATTGACACTTTCACGGGAAGCAAGTTGGTATCTTGATGGTAATATTAAAGTTTTATTATATCTCTAATATGCAATGATACAAATGATCAGTTCATTTGACATTTAATTTGCATATTATTACAATAAATTAGTTATTATTAGAAGATAATTGAATTGGATGTTAATTTCATTTATTATAATTGTTGTTTAGCAATTTTCTTATATTATTTTCAGGAAAAAAAAGGAAACTGACGATAGTATTGTGGAGTGGATAAATATATCTAACACAATTTGACGAGTTCATCCCTGTAATCATCATTATATTTCAATCTTTTGCTATATCATCTATGCATACTATTAAAATAAAACTATTTTGACAAATAACACATCATCCTCTTGTCAAATGATACAATAGATCTTTTTAAAATTGTGTTTTCTAAAAGATGAAAAGTTTCAAATATTTATTATGGAAAAGGAAAAATTGCATACATTAACTTCAAATTCGAACTTTTAATGACAGTATACATTAATCCATTAGTCATCTTTAATAGAGTAGATGAATTAGAATCATGTTAAAAAATAAAATTTTCTTTTAATTAGACTTTGTATATATCATTTTCTATATCTGATTCTGTCTTGTATATCCTTTGTACTCTTTATATGAATACATACATGCACAATTATTTGTGAATTTTACATTCTATCATGATATCAGTCAGGTCTCTCTAAATATTCTCTGACTTTTATAAAAAATTTGAGATCTCTCTTCTCCTTTTTCCGATCGAACGGCCGTCTCCACCCACCGCCACATCTCCGGATTCCGACCACCAATAATTGTTCACCGTCGGATTTGGTCTATTGGTTTTTGTTGCTGCCGCACGCGCACACGTGCACGTTCCGCCGGATCCCTACGTGTCGTCAGCGTGATCCCCACGCGCCGCCGCTTGTGATCCCGCGCCACACCTGCTGCTCCGTCCCTGCACAAGAGTTAAATCAGTTGTCCACTGCCATTCACAAGCTTGATGTGTGTTTGGTGCGATTTGATTTTTCTATTGTGCTCGGATCTGTTCTCAATGTCGACCATTACTTTTCCCACCTTGATCAACTGCATCACCATCAAGGTTGATGGTTCCAACTACTCTCACTGACGTACTCAGGTTACGTTTGTTTTAAGAACTGTCAAATTATTTGTCTATGTTGATGGTTCGATTAAGTGTCCGGATGCACCTGCGAGTTCGTCCTCCAAGGAACCTGCTGACGAGGCTTCTGCAGATGTCGATGCTCGTGATAATTGGATTCAGATAGATCAACTAGTCCAAGTTGTTCTCATCCCTGACTCTTTCTGCAATGTCAGCAGTTGACGGTATGGTCACTGATGCTCAGGTATGAGATGCTTTAGCAACTAAATATCAGAATAATTCTCGTGCTCGTCATCTTTTTCTCTGTGATCATTTATATGGAGTTCGTCAAAAAGATCAAACTGTTCAGGAATATTATGCTTGTTTTAAAAATATTCTTGATGAATTGCGAGTTCTTGGTCATTCTCTCAATGATGAGGATATTGCTGTTGTGTTTTGTTGTGGCTTGAATGATAAACTTTCCCAATTTTCTTCTTCTCAAATGGTGAAAGGTTGTTTACCTCCTTTGTACACCACTGTGGCTGATGTTGAGGCATTAGAATTTTCTCTTAAAACTCGCTCTTCTGTCCCTGGACTGGCACCCTCTGCTTTTGCTGCTTCTCAACAGGGATCTGAACAGGCTAACCGCAGCAGGGGAGGCCGCATTTTTGGGCGATGGAGGGGCGGCCGAGGCCGTGGCTATGTATCGTCGTCGTCGGCCACCGACGGTCACCCTCCTCAATCTGGGCGTCCGACATATGTTTTCCAATGGTTTCATCGCCCAGTCATCTTGCTGAATTTTGCTACAAGCTATCCCATGTTGCTCACGATGATGTTGGAAACTCCGCGGACACAACTCGACCACATTATCCAGTTTCAGTTCCCTCTTCCCGGCATCCGATGACGACTCATTCTTGTAATGTTTCTTTACGGTACAAGAACTTTTCTGACTAGATATTTCTGGTTTACTGAGTGTTTTATTTGCGAACACTGAATCTCGAAGTCATCGTTCTGTGGTCAAGGATCTGGAATGGGTTGCTGCTATGGATTCTGAGATGAATGCTCTTCGTGCTCAGCATACATGGGAGTTGGTTTCGCGTCCTCCCAATGTTAATGTTTTTGGTTCAAAATGGGTGTATCGTTTGAAGTACAAGTCTGACTGATCACTTGATCAACATAAGGCCAAGTTAGTTCCTCAAGGTTTTTCACAGTTACCTGGTTTTGACTATGATCATACTTTTAGTCTAGTGGTGAAGGCATCTATTGTTCATACTATTTTATCTATTGCCATCACTTGCAATTGGCCTTTGAGACTGCTTGATGTCAAAAATGCCTTCTGAAATGGCATTCTTGATTCACCTGTTTACATGGAGCAGCCTGTTGGTTATAAAGACCCAATACGTACTAATTATGTTTGTCGTCTACGCAAGACCATTTATGGTTTGAACCAAGCGCCCCGTGCCTGGTTTCAACATTTCAGTGCCTTTTTTATTGGCCTAAGTTTTGTGTGCAATTCTGCAGATACCTCCTTATTTGTTTTCTCTCAGGGTGCATCTTTGCTCTATTTGCTGGTTTATGTTTATGACATTATTCTTACCGGGAATGATGGTCATCTTATTCGAAAGTTTATTGATCTGGCCAATCAGGAGTTTAAGATTACCGATCTTGGAATTTTACAGTATTTCCTGGGATTGGAGGTTGTTCATAATTCTGATGGCTTATTTATTGGGCAAGCACGGTATGCCAGTGACATTTTATTGCGTGATGAAATGCAGGATTCAGCACCTGTTGCTATTCCCTTTGTTGTTTTTTGCAACTTTCCAGTGCTACTGGCAAGCCATTCGGAAACCCCACACTTTATCGTTCTTTGGTTGGTGCACTACAGTATTTGTCTATTACATGTCCTGATATTTCTTATGTTGTGAATACGGTCAGTCAGTACATGCAGGCTCCTACTGATGACCATTACCAAGTTGTTACTCGAATTCTGCGTTATGTTCGTGGC
>JAULKM010167746.1:0-15921 GCA_032355605.1 Rubia tinctorum | reverse complement strand
ATACACACACACACACACACACACACACACACACACACACACACATATATATATATATATATATATATATATATCTTTCCTGAATTTCATGGTTTCACGCCTGATATCAATGGAATGTCTCATTTAGATGCTTTCCTTCTCACTTTCAATCAACTTCTTCCTTTTTGCCATATCTCTGCAATCTCATCCTCCACCCGCTGCTTCTAAATAAAGAATTTTGGGTTTTGCGGAAAAAAGAAGAAGATATTTGAATGCAAAAGCATAAGAGCAATTAATATTATGGACTCAAAAGCATTAGTAATTATTTTATCATGCTAATTAAGTTTGAGTTATAGTAAACACAATGGCCAGAATGTGATCAATAATATTACTTAAATAATAATTTGATACATTTTCAAAATCTGTGCTTTGCACGTGCAACGTTATAAAAATGACAAACGACCATCGTGATATACTATGCATTTGTTTCCTCATTCACTTGGTTTATATTTTGGTCAAAACAAATATGTGCATGAGAAATGCAATAAAAAGTATTGAGTTTCTCATAAACTATAACTTAAGAACAAAGATCACAACTAAGGAATGTCTTAAAAAAAACCTCACATTTGTAGTAAATTTGACTGCTCTTAAATATTTTGGACATCGGTAAGGTATTATTTTTCATCCATATAAAATTTGAATTAGTCATTTTATACACCTATGGTACAATGTAATAGAAAAACATTATTGAATGAATCAATCATCAATGGTTTAATTTGGAATCTTTAGGCACATTGGCTTGGGACACTTTGGTACCTAAATTGAAAAATGAAACATCTCTAGTCGGAGTTCTTCAGTTATGATGACGAATTGAAAGCAGTATCGATGTTTTTGCATAAATATGTCTTGCCTGAATTTCTTGGTTTCACGCTGAATATCTAGGTCTGGTTTCTTTTCGATGCTTTCCTTTTCATTTTTCGATCATCTTCTGCCTTTTTGCCACTACTATCACTTCAATCTCATCCTCCACTTGCTGCGTCTCAATAAATAGTGTTTGGCAAAAAAATGAATATAGTTGAATGAAAATGCATAAAAGCAATTAATATGATGGACTCAGATGCATGAGTAATTAGTTTGTCATGCTACTTAAATTTTAGTTATACTACATACAATAGGCAGAATGTGATCAAAAATATTATTTAAATAATAATTTGATACATTTCCAAAGTTCATTCTTTCCACGTGCAACGTAATAAAGTTTACGTGCGATCATCTTGTGATACAATGCACTTGTTTCCACATTCACTTAGTCTATATTTTTGTTAAAACAAATACGTGCATGAGGTATGCAATAATATATATTGATTATCTAATAAATTCCAACTTAAGAAAAAAGTTCACAAGCAAAGAGTTTCATCCTTATAAAGAAACTCACCTTTGTAGTAAGTTTGGATGCTTTTAAATTTGTGGGAAATCAGCAAGTCAATATTTTACCATCCATATTAAATTTGAGTTAGTCATTTTTACGCCTATGGTACGAATGGGATAAAAAATAGTTAATGAATAAATCTTTCATCGATGGCCTCATTTAGATTTTTTAGCAACATTGGCTAGGGACAGTTTGGTACCTAAATTGAAAAACGAAAAAGATCTAGTTGGAGTTCATCATTGAAGATGACAAATTGACAGCAATTTTGATGCTTTGCCCAAATATATCTTGCCTGAATTTCATGGTTTCTCACTGAATATCAAGGGCATGTTTCATTTCGATGCTTTCCTTCTCACTTTCGATCAATTTCTTCTTTTTTACCATATCTCTACAATCTCATCTTCCACTTGCTGTTTCTCAATAAATATTTTTGGGTTTTGTGGAAAATAGAAGAAGATATTTGAATGCAAAAGCATAAAAGAAATTAATATGATGGACTCAAAAGCATTAGTAATTATTTTATTGTACTAATTAATTTTGAGTTATAGTAAACCCAATTGCCGGAATGTGATCAATAATATTTTATAAATAATAATTTGATACATTTTCAAAGTCTGTGCTTTGCACGTGCAATGCTATAAAAATAACGTGCGATCATCGTGTGATACTATGCATTTGTTTCCTCATTCACTTGGTTTATATTTTGGTCAAAACAAATAGGCATGCAACAACAAATATTGATTTTCTCATTAACTTCAATTTAAGAATAAATTTCACAACTAAGGACTTTCTTCCTTATAAAAAAACCCCCCACCTTTGTAGTTAGTTGGACTGCTCTTAAATATGTGTGAAGTTGGCAAATCATTATTTTGTCATCTGTATTAAGTTTGTCTTAGTCATTTTATACATTTTGGGATAAAAATAGGTATTGAATGAATCAATCATCGATAGCTTAATTTGGATTTTTTGTACGTAAATTGAAAAATAAAAAGGCTCTAGTTGGAGTCCTTAAGTTAAGATGAAGAATTGAAAGAAATATCGATGCTTTCGCTTAAATATGTCTCGCCTGAACTTCTTGGTTTCACGCTGAATATCGAGGGATGGTTTCTTTTCGATGCTTTCCTTTTTTACTTTCGATCACCTTCTGCCTTTTTGCCACCATTACTGCTACAATCTCATCCTCCACGTGGTGCTTCCCAATAAATATTATAGTGTTTGGAAAAATAATAATACATTTAAACGAAAAAGCATAAAGGCAATTATTATGATGGACTCAAATGCATTAGTAATTATTTTTTCATGCTACCTAAGTTTGAGTTATATTACACACAGTTGGAGGAATTTGATCCAAAATATTATTTAAATATTCAATTGATACATTTCAAATGTTTGCGCTTTGCACGTGTAATGTAGTAAAAATGGCGTGCGATCATCGTGTGGTACTATCTGTTTCCTCAATCACTTAGTCTATATTTTTGTCCAAACAAATATGTGCATGAGGCATGCAATAACATATATTGTTTATCGCATAAATTCAAACTTAAGAACAATGTTCATAACCAAAGAGTTTCATCCTTATAAAAAACGCAGCATTGTAGTAGTTTGGACTGCTCTTAAATGTGTTGGAAATCGGCAAGTTATTATTTTGTCATCCATATAAAATTTGAGTTAGTCATTTTATACATCCATGGTACAAATTTAATAGAAAATAATTATTCAATGAATCAATCATCGATGGTTTAATTTGGATTTTTTAGGTACATTGGCTTGGGACACTTGGGTATGTAAATTTTAAAAAAATCAAAATCTCTAGTTGGAGTTCTTCATTTAGGATGAAGAATTGAAAGACGTATTGATGCATTCGCTTAAATATGTCATGCCTTAACTTCTCGGTTTAACATTGAATATCTAGGGCCGGTTTCTTTTCGTTGCTTTCCTTCTCAGTTTTCGATCATCTTCTATCTTTTTGCCACCACTGTCGCTGCAATATCATCCTCCACATGCTGCTTCTCAATAAATACTGTTTGGTACAAAAATGAATATATTTGAATGAAAAAAGCATAAAAGCAATTAATATGATGGACTCGGATGCATTGGTAATTAGTTTTTCATTCTCGTTAAATTTGGGTTATATTACACACAATGGGCAGAATGTGATCCAAAATATTATTTAAATAATAATTTGATACATTTACAAAGTTTGTGCTTTCCACGTGCAATGTAATAAAAATGACGTGCGATAATCGTGTGATACTATGCATTTGTTTCCTCATTCACTTAGTCTTTATTTTTGTTAAAACAAATAAGTGCATGAGGCATGCAATAACATATATTGATTATCTCATAAATTCCAACGTAAGAACAAAGTTCACAACCAAAGAGTTTTATCCTCATAAAGAAACTCAACTTTGTAGTAAGTTTGGCTGCTCTTAAATGTGTGGGAAATCACCAAGTCAATATTTCTCAGCCTTATTAAATTTGAGTTAGTTATTTTATATGTCTATTGTTCGAATGAGATAAAAAATAGTTATTGAATGAATCTTTCATTGATGGCTTGATTTGAATTTTTAGGTACATTGGCTAGGGACGGTTTGGTACCTAAATTGAAAAATGAAAAAGATCTAGTTGGAGTTCTGCATTGAAGATGACAAATTGACTGCAATTTTGATGCTTTCGGTAAAATATATCTTGCATGAACTTCATGGTTTCACGCTGAATACCAAGGGCCTGTTTCATTTCGATGCCTACCTTCTCACTTTCGATCAACTTCTTCCTTTTTTCCATATCTCTGCAATCTCATCCTCCACTTGTTGCTTCTCAATAATGATTTTTGGGTCTGATGAAAAAAGAAAAGATATTTGAATGCAAAAGTATAAAATCAATTAATATGATGGACTCAAAAGAATTCGTAAGTATTTTATCATGCTAATTAAGTTTGAGTTATAGTAAACACACTGGCCGGAATGTGATAAATAATATTATTTAAATAATAATTTGATACATTTTCAAAATATGTGCTTTGCACGTGCAACGTTATAAAAATGAAAAAAGATCATCGTGATATACTATGCATTTGTTTCCTCATTCACTTGGTTAATATTTTGGTCAAAACAAATATGTGCATGAGGAATGCAATAACAAGTATTGAGTTTCTGATAAAATATAACTTAAGAACAAAGTTCACAACTAAGGAGTGTCTACCATATAAAAAAAAACCTCACCTTTGTAGTAATTTTGACTGCTCTTACATATGTTGGACATCAGTAAGGTATTATTTTTCATCCATATAAAATTTGAGTATGTCATTTTATATATCTATTGTACGAATGTAATAGAAAATAATTATTGAATGAATCAATCATCGATGGTTTAATTTGGATTTTTTAGGTACATTGGCTTGGGACACTTTGGTACCTAAATTGAAAAATGAAACATCTCTAGTTGGAGTTCTTAAGCTATGATGATGAATTGAAAGAAATATCGATGCTTTCGCTTAAATATGTCTTGCCTGAACTTCTTGGTTTCACGCTAAATATCTAGGTCCGGTTTCTTTTCGATGCTTTCTTTTTCACTTTTCGATAATCTTCAGCCTTTTTGCCACTACTATCACTTCAATCTCATCCTCCACCTGCTGCTTCTCAATAAATAGTGTTTTGCAAAAAAAGAATATATTTGAATGAAAATGCATCAAAGCAACTAATATGATGGACTGAGATGCATTAGTAATTAGTTTTTCATGCTACCTAAGTTTTAGTTATACTACACACAATAGGCGGAATGTGATCAAATATGTTATTTAATTAAAAATTTGATACATTTCCAAAGTTCGTGCTTTTCACGTGCAACATAATAAAAAGGATGTGCGATCATTGTGTGATACTATGCACTTGTTTCCTCATTCACTTAGTCTATATTTTTGTTAAAACAAATACGTGCATGAGGCATGCAATAATATATATTGATTATCTCATAAATTCCAACTTAAGAAAAAAGTTCGCAACCAAAGATTTTCATCCTTATAAAGAAACTCACCTTTGTAATAAGTTTGGATGCTTTTAAATGTGTGGGAAATCAGCAATTAAATTTGAGTTAGTCATTTTTTACGTCTATGGTATGAATGGGATAAAAAATAGTTAACGAATAAATCTTTCATCGATGGCTTGATTTGGATTTTTTAGGAACAAAGTGTAGGGATAGTTTGGTACCTAAATTGAAAAATGAAAAAGATTTAGTTAGAGTTCATCATTGAAGATGACAAATTGACAGCAATTTCGATGCTTTCGCTTAAATATATCTTGCCTGAACTTCATGGTTTCTCGCTGAATATCAGGGGCCAGTTTCATTTCGATGCTTTCCTTCTCACTTTCGATCAATTTCTTCCTTTTTTGCCATATCTCTACAATCTCATCTTCCACTTTCTGCTTCTCAATAAATATTTTTGGGTTTTGCGGAAAATAGAAGAAGATATTTGAATGCAAAAGCATAGAAGCAATTAATATGATGGACTCAAAAGAATTAGTAATTATTTTATCGTACTAAATAAGTTTGAGTTATAGTAAACCCAATTTCCGGAATGTGATCAATAATATTATTTAAATGATAATTTGACACATTTTCAAAGTCTGTGCTTTGCACGTACAATGCTATAAAAATGACGTATGATCATCGTGTGATACTATGCATTTGTTTCCTCATTCACTTGGTTTATATTTTGGTCAAAACAAAGACGTGCATGAGGCAAGCAATAACAAATATTGATTTTCTCATTAACTTCAACTTAATAACAAAGTTTACAACTAAGGACTTTCTTCTTTATAAAAAAAACCCCCACCTTTGTAGTAAGTTGGACTGCTCTTAAATATGCGTGAAGTTGGCAAATCATTATTTTTTCATCTGTATAAGTTTGTCTTAGTCATTTTATACATTGATGGTACGAATGGGATAAAAATTAGTTATTGAATGAATCAATCATCGATAGCTTAATTTTTCTTTTATTTTGTACGTAAATTGAAAAATGAAAAGGCTCTAGTTGGAGTCATTAAGTTAAGATGAAGAATTGAAAGAAATATCGATGCTTTCGCTTAAATATGTCTTGTCTAAACTTCTTGGTTTCACGCTGAATATCGAGGGGTGGTTTCTTTTCGATGCTTTCCTTCTGACTTTCGATCACCTTCTACCTTTTCGCCACCAATATTGCTACAATCTCATCTTCCACGTGCTGCTTCTCAAAAAATATTATAATGATTGGCGGAAAAAAAGAATATATTTGAATAAAAAGGTATAAAGGCAATTGTTATGATAGACTCAAATGCATTAGTAATTATTTTTTCATGCTACCTAAGTTTGAGTTATATTACACACATTTGGAGGAATTTGATCCAAAATATTATTTAAACATTCATTTGATACTTTTCAAATGTTTGCGCTTTGCGCGTGTAACGTAGTAAAAATGATGTGCGATCATCGTGTGGTACTATGCATCTGTTTCCTCAATCACTTAGTCTATATTTTTGTCCAAACAAATATGTGCATAAGGCATGCAATAACATATATTGTTTATCTCATAAATTCCAACTTTAGAACAATGTTCGTAACCAAGGAGTTTCATCCTTATTAAAAACTCACCCTTGTAGTAATTTTGATTGCTCTTAAATGTGTTGGGAATCGGAAAGTTATTATTTTGCCATCCATATAAATTTTAGTTAGTCATTTTATACATATATGGTACAAATGTAATAGAAATAAATTATTGAATGAATCAATTATCGATGGTATAATTTGGATTTTTTATGTACTTTGGCTTGGGACACTTGGATACCTAAATTGAAAAAATAAAAATATCTAGTTGGAGTTCTTCCTTTTGGATGAAGAATTGAAAGAAGTATTGATGCTTTCGCTTAAATATGGCATGCCTTAACTTCTTGGTTTCACGCTGAATATCTAGGGCCGGTTTCTTTTCGTTGCTTTCCTTCTCACTTTTCGATCATCTTCTATCTTTTTGCCACCACTGTCGCTGCAATGTCATCCTCCACCTGCTGCTTCTCAATAAATAGTGTTTGGTAAAAATGAATATATCTGAATGAAAAAGCATAAAATTAATTAATATTATGGACTCAGATGCATTGGTAATTAGTTTTTCATACTCATTAATTTTGGGTTATATTACACACAATGGGCGGAATGTGATCCAAAATATTATTTAAATAATAATTTGATACATTTACAAAATCCGTGATTTCCACGTGCAATGTGATAAAAATGACATGCAATAATCGTGTGATACTATGCATTTGTTTCCTCATTCACTTAGTCTTTATTTTTGTTAAAACAAATATGTGCAAGAGGCATGCAATAACATATATTGATTATCTCATAAATTCCAACATAAGAACAAAGTTCACAACCAAAGAGTTTCATCCTCATAAAGAAACTCACCTTTGTAGTAAGTTTGGTTGCTCTTAAATGTGTGGGAAATCAGCAAGTCAATATTTTCTCAACCTTATTAAATTTGAGTTAGTTATTTTCTACATCTATGGTACGATGGGATAAAAAAATATTATTGAATGAATCTTTCGTTGATGGCTTGATTTGGATTTTTTGGTACATTGGCTAGGAATAGTTTGGTACCTAAATTGAAAAACGAAAAAGATCTAGTTGGAGTTCTACATTGAAGATGACAAATTGAAAGCAATTTTGATGCTTTCACTTAAATATATCTTGCATGAACTTCATGGTTTCACGCTGAATATCAAGGGCATGTTTCATTTCGATGCTTACCTTCTCACTTTCGATCAACTTCTTCCTTTTTTCCATATCTCTGCAATCTCATCCTCCACTTGCTGCTTCTCAATAATGATTTTTGGGTCTGATGAAAAAAAGAAGAAGATATTTGAATGTAAAAGTATAAAAGAAATTAATATGATGGATTCAAAAGCATTAGTAATTATTTTATCATGCTAATTAAATTTGAGTTATAGTAAACACAATGGGCGAATGTGATCAATCATATTATTTAAATAATAATTTGATACATTTTCAAAGTTTGTGCCTTCCACGTGCAACGTTATAAAAATGACAAAAGATCTTCGTGTTATACTATGCATTTGTTTCCTCATTCACTTGGTTTATATTTTGGTCAAAACAAATAAGTGCATAAGGCATTCAATAACAAATGTTTATTTTCTCATTAACTTCAACTTAAGAACAAAGTTCATAACTAAGGACTTTCTTCCTTATAAAAAACCCTACCTTTGTAGTAAGTTGGACTGCTCTTAAATATGCGTGAAGTTGGCAAATCATTATTTTTTTCATCTTTATTAAGTTTGTCTTAGTTATTTTATACATTGATGGTGCGAATGAGATAAAAAACAGTTATTGAATGAATCAATCATCGATAGCTTGATTTGGCTTTCTTTGGAGCATTGGCTTTGGATTGTTTGGTACGTAAATTGAAGAATGAAAAACTCTTGCTGGAGTCCTTAAGTTAAAATGACGAACTGAAAGCAATATCGATGGTTTCGCTTAAATAAGTCTTCCCTGAACTTTTTGGTTTCACTCTGAATATCGGGGGCTGGTTTCTTTTCGATACTTTCCTTCTCACTTTCAATCACCTTCTGCCTTTTTTCCACCATTATCACTGCAATCTCATCCTCACTTACTGCTTCTCAATAAATATTATAGTGTTTGGGGAAAAAGAGAATATATTTGAATGAAAAAGCATAAAGGCAATTATTATGATGGACTCAAATGCATTAGTAATTATTTTTTCATGCTACTTAAGTTTGAGTTATATTACACACAGTTGGCGGAATGTGATCCAAAATATTATTTAAATAATCATTTGATACATTTCAAAAGTTTGCGCTTTGCACGTGTAACGTAATAAAAATTATGTGTGATCATCGTTTGGTACTATTAATTTCTTTCCTAAATCATTTAGTTTATATTTTTGTCAAAACAAATACGTGCATGAGGCATGCAATAACATATATTGATTATCTCATAAACTCCAACTTAAGAACAAGGTTCGCAACCAAAGAATTTCATCCTTATTAAAAATCACCATTGTAGTATTTTGGACTGCTCTTAAATGTGTTGGAAATAAGCAAGTTATTATTTTGTCACCCATACAAAATTTAAGTTAGTCATTTTATACATCTATGGTACGAATGTAATAGAAAATAATTATTGAATGAATCAATCATCGATGGTTTAATTTGGATTTTTTAGGCACATTGGCTTGGAACACTTTGGGACCTAAATTTAAAAAGAAAACATCTCTAGTTGGAGTTCTTCAGTTAAGATGATGAATTGGAAGCAGTATCGATGCTTTCACTTAAATATATCTTTCCTGGACTCCTTGGTTTCAAGCTGAATATCTAGGGCCGGTTTTTTTTCCGATGCTTTCTTTCTCACTTTTTGCTCATCTTCTACCTTTTTTCCACCACTATCATTTCAATCTCATCCTCCATCTGCTACTTCTCAATGATTTTTTTTGTGTTTGGTGGAAAAAATATATTTTAATGAAAAAACATAAAAGCATGAATATGTTGGACTCAGATGCATTGGTAATTAGCTTTTCATGCACGTTAAGTTTGGGTTATATTGCACACAATCGGTGGAATGTGATCCAAAATATCATTTAGATAATAATTTGATACATTGCCAAAGTCCGTGCTTTCCACGTGCAATGTAATAAAAATGACGTGCAATCATCTTGTGATACTATGCATTTGTTTACTCATTCACTTAGTCTATATTTTTATTAAAACAAATACGTGCATGAGGCATGCAATAACATATATATTGATTATATCATAAATTCCAACTTAAGAACAAAGTTCACAACCAAAGAGTTTCATCCTCATAAACAAACTCACCTTTGTAGTAAGTTTGGTTGCTCTTAAATGGGTGGGAAATCAACAAGTCATTATTTTGTTAGCCATATTAAATTTGAGTTAGTGATTTTATAAGTCTATGGTACGAATGGGATAAAAATAGTTATTGAATGAATTTTTCATCGATGGCTTGATTTGGATTTTTTAGGTATAATTGCTTGGGACAATTAGGTACCTAGAGTTAAAAACGAAAAAGATCTAGTTGGACTTCTTCATTGAAGATGACAAATTGACAACAATTTTGATGCTTTTACTTAAATATGTCTTTCTTGAACTTCTTGGTTTCACGCTGAATATCGAGGGCCAATTTTTTCTGATGCTTTCCTTCTCATTTTTTATCATCTTCTGTCTTTTTGCCACCATTATTACTGCAATCTCATCCTCCACTTGCTGCTTCTCAATAAATATTTTTGTGTTTGGCAAAAAAAAATTTGAAATGAAAAGGAATAAAAGAAATTAATATGATGGATCCAGATACATTAGTAATTATTTTTTCATGTTGGATAAGTTTGAGTTATATTACACAATGTGGGCAGAATGTGATCCAAAATATTATTTAAATATTCATTTGATACATATCCAAAGTTCGTGCTTTGCACATGCAACATAATAAAATTGATGTCCGATCATTGTGTAATACCGTGCGTTTGTTTCCTTATTCACTTAGTCTATATTTTTGTTTAAACATATACGTGCATGAGGTATGCAATAACATATATTGATTATCTCATAAATTCCAACTTAAGCACAAAGTTCAACACAAGGAGTTTCATCCATATAAACAAACTCACCTTTGTAGTAAGTTTGACTGCACTTAAATGTGTGGGAAATCAGCAAGTCATTATTTTGTCAGCCATACTAAATTTGAGTTAGTCATTTTATACGTCTATGGTACGAATGGGATAAAAAATAGTTATTGAATGAATCTTTCATGGATGGTTTAATTTGGATTTTTTTAGTTTCAATTGTTTGGGACACTTTGGTACCTAAATTGTAAAATGAAAAAGATCTAGCTGGAGTTCTTCATTGAAGATGACAAATTACCAGTAATTTTGATGCTTTCCCTTAAATACGTCTTGCTTGAACTTCTTGGTCTCACGCTGAATATCGAGGGCCAGTTTTTTTTCTGATGTTTGCTCCTCACTCTTAATTATCTTCTGCCTTTTTCCACCCTATTGCTACCATCTCATCCTCCACCTCCTGCTTCTCATTTAATATTTTTGTTTTTGGCAGAAAAAAATTAAAATGAAAAGGAATAAAAGCAATTATTATGATGGACCCAGATGCATTAGCAATTATTTTTTCATGTTGGATGAGTTTGAGTTATATTACACACAGTGGGTGGAATCTGATCCAAAATATTATTTAAATATTCATTTGATGCATTTCCAAAGTTTGTGCTTTGCACGTGCAACATAATAAAAATGACGTGTGATCGTCGTGTAATACTATGCGTTTATTTCCTCATTCACTTAGTCTATATTTCTTTTTAAACAAATATGTGTGTGAGGCTTGCAATAACATATATTGATTATCTCATAAATTTCAACTTAAGAACAAAGTTCACAACCAAGGAGTTTCATCCTTATAAACAAACTCACCTTTGTAGTAAGTTTGGCTGATCTTAAATGTGTGGAAAATCAGCAAGTCATTATTTTGTCAGCCATATTAAATTTCAGTTAGTCATTTTATACCTCTATGGTACGAATGGGAAAAAATAGTTATTGAATGAATCTTTCATCGATAGTTTAATTTGGATTTTTAGGTACATTGCCTTGGGACACTTTGGTACCTAAATTGAAAAATGAAAAAGATCTAGTTGGATTTCTTCGTTGAAGATGACAAATTGTCAAAATTTTCGATGCTTTCGCTTATATATGTCTTGCCTAAAATTCTTGGTTTCACGCTGAATATCTAGGTCCAGTTTCTTTTTTATGCTTTCCTTCTCACTTTCCGATCATCTTATACCTTTTTTCCACCACTATTGCTACAATCTCATCCTCCACCTTCTGCTTCTCAATAAAAAATTTTGTGTAATATATGAATGAAAAAGCATAAAAGAAATTAATATGATGGACTTGGATGCATCAGTTATTATTTTTCATGCAAGTTAATATTGAGTTATATTACACACAATGGGCGAAATGTGATCCAAAATATTATTTAAATAATCATTTGATACATTTCCAAAGTCCGTGCTTTGTACGTGCAACGTAATAAAGATGACGTGCGATCATTGTGTTTCCTTATTCACTTAGTCTATATTTTTGTCAAAATAAATAAGTGCATGAGTTATGAAATTACATATATTGATCATCTCACAAATTCCGACATAAGAACAAAGTTTACAACCAAGGAGTTTCATCCTTATAAACAAGCTCACCTTTGTAGTAAGTTTGACTGCTCTTAAATTTGTTACAATTTGGCAAGTAATTGGCTTGGGATAGTTTGGTACCTAAATTGAAACACGAAAAAGCTCTAGTTGAAGTTCTTCAGTGAAGATGATGAATTGATAGAAATTTTGATGCTTTCGATTAAATGTGCCTTGCCTGACCGTCTTGGTTTCACGCTGAATATCGAGGCCAGTTTCTATTCGATGATTTCCTTCTCACTTTCGATCGTCTTATGCCTTTTTTCCACCACTATATCTGCAATCTCATCCTCCACGTGCTGCTTCTCAATAAAGATCTTTGTGTTTTGAGAAAAAATAAAAGATGTTTAAATGCAAAAGAATAAAAGCAATATGGACACGGAAGCATTAGTAAATTATTTTATCACGTTAATTAAGTTTGAGTTATAGTAAACACACAATGGCAGGAATTTGATCCAAAATATTATTTAAATAATAATTTCACATTTCCAAAGTCCGTGCTTTGCATGTGCAACGTTTTAAAAATGACGTGCGATCATTGTGTGGTACTATGCATTTGTTTCCTCATTGACTTGGTTTATATTTTTGTCAAAATAAATATGTGCATAAGGCATGCAATAACATGTATTTATTTTCACATAAATTCCAACATAAGAACAATGTTCGGAACCAAGGAGTGTCTTCCTTATAAAAAAAAACTCAACCTCGTACTAACTTTGACTGCTCTAAAATGTGTGGGATGGAAAGTCATTATTTTATCCTCCACATTACATTTGAGCTACTCATTTTATACATCGATGGTAGGAATGGATAAAAACACACTTATCGAATGAATCAATCATCAATGGCTAAATCTAGATTTTTTGGTACAATGGCTTTGGACAGTTAAGTAAGAAAATTTAAAAACAAAAAAGCTATATATGAAATTCTTTAGCGAAGATGGAAAACTAAAAACAATTTGATGGAGATGCTAAGATGACTACCACTATAAATGAAGACACTCCACGACTTAATCAAACATTCGAGGGTTGTGTTTGAGATCCTCTAAGTAACATGGCTAGACCAATGACAGGGTCAAGAACAAAGCTTAGGAATGCGTCATTGAATGCTTTGATGGATCAACTTCATGATGAAGAATTCAAGAATAAGTTAGCTAGGGCTGGGATTAATTATTCAACCTTGTCGATTAACTGAAAACGTTGTGAAGAACACTATACTTTTTTCCCACTGAGTTTTTCAATGAGGTAGTGTGATCATTGTAAATCATTGTAACATTATTTTATTTCAGTCCAATAACTCGACCATGTGGGCTTCTAAAGAGTTAATATTTTTTGACCCTGTCTAATTAGGGTTTTGAAAAATATGTAGTTTTATTCTGATTAGAATTGTATTTGGTAAGATTAGATAAGGTAATATTCTTCAAGGATATTTCTTGAAGGGAATGGCCGAATTAGGTTTAAAATAGGTCTTTTAGTTAGATATGGTTTTGGCTTCTTAAAGCTGCCATATGTCGATTTAGTTTCCAATTGTGCTTAGGGTTTTTGTAGCTGAAATACACCCTATAAAAAAAGGGATGGCCAAGATTTTCACCATCTATTTGTTAATCAAATATTTAATATTTTGAGTTATACTCATTTCTTGGGAGCATTTTCATTGTTGCTTAATCCCGTGGGTTAATTAAGTATCAATACCCCTTTGTGAACTAATCCTGCGGGCTAGTTAGTAAACAAAGAACCCTTTATTTGTTAGTTAATCCTGCGGGATAGTAAATGAGTAAATTTTCAAATTTCGAACCAATCATTTGGGCTAGTTGGCTCACTACCACAGGACTGCCCCTCTATCACCGGTTTTTCAGAAGTTCTAGCACCGGTTTTTTGGGTCTAAAAAACTAGTGCCTAAGTAGCGGTGAAAAGTTTTCACCAATTTTTGAGAAACCGGTGCTAGATTTAGCACCAGTTTTTTGGGTAGCACCAGTTTTATAAAATCGATGCTAAATTGGCACTGGTTTTTTAGTTAGCACTGGTTTTATAAAACCATTACTAGATTTAGAACCGGTTTTTTGGTTAGCACTTGTTTTTTGGTTAGCGTCAGAAATCAGTTCTAGATTTTGCACCGGTTTGTTTTATTAGCACTGGTGCTAAATTGCCACTGGTTTCCACATATTGGCACCGGTTTTTTAAAAATGGTTTTGTTGTTAGCACTGGTTTTTAGGAAACCGTTGTTGAAATTTTCACTGGTTTTTTATTTGGAATTTCCATTGGGCACTGGCCGCAGCTGCACGTAGCTGCTCTAATTGTTCCATTCGACTGGGACAAAAATAGGATTGAGCGCCGACCGCAGCTTCTTGCAGCTGCTCTATTATTTCAATTTAGGAAAAAGAAACCTAGAATTGGGTGCTGACCGTAGCTATGCGCAGCTACTCTAATAGTTCAATTTAGGAGAAAAAAAGCTAGAATTGGGCGCTGACCGGAGCTGCTCTAATTATTCGATTTAGGAAAACAAAACTAGAATTGAGCTATAACCGCAGATGCGCGCAACTACTCTAATACTTCACTACAAACAGTAAAATAATCTGACAACATATATATGGCCACATCTTGCAACATCAAAAAACATTTGCACTAAATGTTTGAGACAAAATTAATAATCTATGGGACTAAACATAACTATCCCAAACATAGCTATCTATGAGACTAAACATAACTTTGGCTTAAACTAGCAATTAAATCATATGGGATATACACATCAAATCACAAGGCTAATTCACACATCTATGGTCCTTAGAAATGCTCAGATGTACCCTATCATACTGGGAGGTCATCGCCGCACCTCTCAAAGATACTATTTTTATGCCCTTTTTGCTTACTAACTACAACTAAGTAGATAGTGGCAAGTCAAGGTCGTCCACAGAGACAGGGGATATTCCCAAGTGTTTGCTCATGCGATGCTAAATATTACCTAGATATATAGATATGCATACATATAAAATCACATAAAGAGGGGGGGGGGGTTTGGTTTGGTTTTTTCCTAAGTTGTGAATTTAAAATCAAGTTACACTAATAAAGCATACAATCCTTAAAACAAGATTGAGTACGCATTACGGAGTCTTGGGGGCAATTGACCTATACTTCCAAGCCTTCTATCTATCATCGAACATATAACCTATTTAACACCTTTACTACTTATTGTGAAGATAAATCTTCCATTCTTCTTTGATAGTAGTTTACAAGAGTGAATTCGACATC